>PVIR01001747.1:25000-92733 GCA_004026965.1 Petromus typicus
TCCTATGCCAAATTGCCTGTTGTATTCATTTAATTTCTAGATTACTTTTCAAACATAGTGTGAATCTTTCCTCATTTTAATTTACATAAAGAAGAAATCCTTATATTAACCATTTTTAAAACTTGGAAAAAAACTGAAGAAAATAACAGACAAAGGTGGCAGCCAGCCCTTAGGGAGGAGAGGATGTCAATGGTTTTATAAGGTTTTTCTACCAGTTAGGTCTTTTGTGTTCTCACTTTTGAATACTCCTAAGACTTGGCCTTGAGAATTCTAGTTTATATAAGTGCCTAAAACTTCCTAGATTAATACTGCCCCAGAATTTTTAGCAACTTTGGTGACACACTTCAAGGGACATATTTTATTTGATATGCATTAATTCAAGTATTTATTTTTTGTTTCTAGGTGTAGTTCTGACTGTATTCTCAACTTGATAATGAAAAATTCTGTCCTTCCCAAATAGTTGAGAACATCTATGTTTCTTTCTGAAGAGTGTATTTTCTAATACACTCTCTCAAACCATCATTCATGTAGCTTATACACCGTGTTATTTGAAATGGTGCTTCTGTAATGTAAGGGGCAGATTAAGGGAAATCATGTGCGTCTCGATAGGTTTAGTATCATGGGGAGACGTTACCCAACAACAGGAAGCAAGAAGAGCTCAGTCTTCCTATTGTACCTGAAATTTCAGTATAAATCCATTTCTTTGAAGCCTGCTTTCTCCATCTGTGCCTCACCAAATTAGCAGTCCAGAGGACAAGCCTCTTTCTCTCACAGTGTGGTACCTTCAGCCCAAAACTGCAGGAGAAAGGCTAATACTGTTGCCCTCTATGGATAAACAAAGGAAATTCCAGGAACCACTGGGCTTTTTATGCCTCTCCTTAAATTGCACCTCTGCACTTAACAGCATCCAAAGGGAAACATACTGTGCAGAATGCTTCCGTGCTCTGAGCCTCTCAGAATACCAGAAGGAGAAACAAGAAGCCATATGCCAGCCTAAGTAGAAAGTTCAGAAAAGGGCCCTTGTGTTTTATAAAGTAATTACATCAGAGGTAACATTTTGCTTAACTTGAACAGCCATGGAAACTAAAGTACACTTAGGAGAGATGAATCCACATTTCATTGAGAAACATGTGGTGAAGTCGTTCTCCGTGATATCATTAAGTGGTGCATTATTTATTGTTGTAAAGCCTGTGGAATAGCTCTCTCCATTCTCAGCTCATGACTGCATTATGCTAAGCTCTGAGCCACAGGAAGCAGTCTGTGGGGGAGAGGCTGGCCTGCATATGTTTGTGTGTGTGTGTGTGTGTGTGTGTGTGTGTGTGTGTGTGTGTGTGGTGTTATCAGGAAATCCAGCACTGTGTCGCATGGCGCTCTAGCTGCATGATCAGATGAGTGATGTCTCCCAGGGCCAGTCACAGAATATGTGACAAGTGATCTACATATTAGAAAGTATCCTCAAAACTGGCCTTTGGCAAACAATCTCCAAGGGAAGAGGTTGCTGTGTTTCTCTACTGACATTTATAGCCCTCGTGTCAATGTGGTGCTTCACTTTTAGTTACACCCATCAAGAATTCAGTGTTCCACAGTCAGTCAAGTTGGATGCTAAAATTCAAATGGTAGCATCAACTACTTGGCCAGGAAAATGGCTGCAGAAAAGATAAAAGTAGTATATATCACTGGAAAAATATCTGCACTAAAGTTTTCCTACACACTCTTAGCTGAAGTAGTGAGATCTCATAAAACATGCCCTAAATATTTTCCCCCAAATATATTTGAGATTTGAAAGATGATATATTAATAATATTACTCCTGGGATTTTTTTTATTGTTTGAAGTTAAACCTTGTGATTGCTTTTCTTCAAGTTCCAACTCACTCTGGTGAGAATGCGTCTCCATGGCTTTCTTCTCAGCTGGGCTGTCCTGAAGATGAACGGGCTGTCCAGCTCAGAACCTTGAACCATGATGCAAACACACCATCGCCTAGGAAGGAACACTGTACCTAAAATTAAAAAAAAAGAACCTTGGTTAATTTTCCCTCATATATTTTCCATGTTTAAAAGAGACTGCATGTAGCAATACTTATTAGAGTAGATCTTTTCACTGTTATTTATCTGTAAACTATTAGAAAAGGGTTTAAAGTTGACTTAGAGACTTTTCTATGCTAAGAAATATATCCGTTCTGTTTTTCATTTCCTTTTGGTGATTTTGTTCCCAGAAACATGTATTATAAGATTTCCAAATTGCCATCCAGTTTGACTTGATTAGAATTTATGACAGTGGAGTCTTTTTCAATGACAAAAGGATAAAGGACTAAATTGTCTGTCACCCCTTGAGATGGTGGTCCTGCAGGTCATTGTGGAGGTCACCGCAGGGTATTCTGGGGGCTGAGCTTCAGGGTGATGCCACCTTTGCCCTGTGCATAAGTGGGAGCCTTCATTATGGGATCACTGCCTTCATTACTTTATTGAAACGTCTCTCTCAAGGTTTCAATACCTTAGGTGTTCGCAATATTCTGAGAAAATATGCTGGAGCCTGTAATCAGCACATAAGGCTTAAAACCCAAGAGGGATTTGCCTGGGAGATGATGAGGAAAATTCCCTAGAGAAATATATTTATTTAAAACATAGACCATGCTCTGTATTTTTATAAGGCTCTAAATTAATAATCAATTGAAAATTCATATTCCTTCACTGAAGAAAGTGTGTTTGGCTAGAAAAATATAAGGGCAGCATATCTTAAAGCCAACTAAATAATTTGAGTAAAAGATTTTGTGCAAAAAACAGTTATTTAAAATAAATCAGTAGAAACCTGTATTTGTGTAGGTAAATGGGATACATGATAAGGTATTTGTCAAAAAGCAATTATGGCTTAATAGTCAAACAAGCCCTTTTTGCTCTCTGACTATGTGAGGAGGAAAAATGCACATTTAGATACATTTTTTAAATTAAGAAAATCTAATGTGCAGAGGTACTTCTTTTAAAAGAAAATGTGAGAGGTTGTGCGTATTTAGACAAATCTATTTTAGTGAGTATTTTTCCCTCTAGAAAACCATTGTAATGCTGCATTGATAAATAAACCCACTTATATAGCATTAGTGTGTAAGCTTTGAAATTGAAGTAAATCTGAATGGAAAGGTCCTGATGTTCACTGTTTTCACTGTATTTGTCCAATGCACCATGGTCTTTTTCAAGTGACACTTCCACAGAGAGCAGGACAGAGTGTGTGACTGTAGCACACTGCAGACTTCTTTGCATCCCCCTCCCAGTCACATTCCCAAACTGAGTATGTGCAGGCGGGCTGTTGTGGAAAGAAGAAAAGTTCAGTATTCTAATGTCCAAAAGGACAACATGACAATGTGACAGCAAGTCAAAATGCTAATGTGGATTTTTAGTCTTTCCCTGTATTTGGGATGCTGTGATTCTCATATATTGTTGTTGTTAAATGGCTCTAAAAGTTGACGATAAAACAAGTGATTAGAAATTAGATCACTCTATACATCATCCTTCTAAATGATCCCATTTTTGTACTTTGAATTTCTTGGGTGTTTCTGATTTAAAGGTTATCTAGCATCATTACGGCACTTTTGTAGTTCACCTAGCCCAGTTTATGTCATCATTAATACATAGAGGTGCATCCTAGATTCAAGCTCTCAAGACTAAGCCCTTAAGTAAATTGCCTTCTTTCTTTAACACTTGGTTTAATTATTGAGTTAGCATTGGTCTTTTCAAGAATTGACCAAATAAAATCTCTCCCACTTCTGCAGTGAGATTTTAAGTTGACAATGCATTTCAAATGGATCTTGTTTGTTATTACATAGTAAACAGATAATTTGTGAGGGAACTGGTACTTTCTTTGATGGAAGACCTTGCTGGTTTATGTTTGGGAATTAATAATACATCAGACATTCACACATTAAAAAGAAAGTAGATGTGAAAAGGAAGGGGAGAGGGTCCCTTTCTGCTACTGTGCTACCCTGGATTATTCAGCCTTCCCAGGGAAGGCAGAGGCAATCACAGAAAGCACATTGGTCCAGAGAGGCGCCTGGCTCCACTTAACATAGTTCTTGATATTTTATGCTAAAGAAAAAGGTAGCAAAGTGTTTATACCAAACCGGCATCCTGTCAGGGGGCAATCTGTATAAAGTTTCCTGCTGTCAGGTTAATAAATTTTTTAAAAATATCCAAAGGCAGAGGTAGCTATGGAAAGCCCATAGTAACGGTTACCACTCTTCAGTGCATGGGTTTCTTTAATATACAACTCTGGCTTTGGAATTCTCGCATCAGTTGTTTTCTTAGGTTCTGTACTTTGCTGATGTTTTCATTCAGTTTTACCTTTAATTCCAGTCTCACTTCTTCAGTGTTTTTTCTTTGAAATTTCAAATTTCTTTTCTTTTAGAAAAGGGAACATAATTTGTTTTGCATTTTTAGGTGGTATTTTTTAGTTGAACATGCAGTCTGCCTTCTCATGCTGTGACTCTGAGGTTCTGTTAGTCCATAGCTTTTCATTGAGAATACCTTCAAGCAGTATTTAGGTTAAAAATCCTCTCAAAAATTCATTTGGACAACATAGGAATATTTGGCGATATATGAATATTAAACATGTTGATCTCATTTTTCTATCTTCTAAATGAAAACTTTATTCTGATTCTCAGAATCTGATGTTGTAAAAATAGGAGACACGAGCAGACTTGTCGGTGATATCTGTTCCTGATTTATGAGACATGAGCTCTTAACCTCTCAGAAGTGGGCGGAGTCTGCGTAGTGTGACTGTAGAGGTTAGAAATAGTGACATTGAATTTCACTGGGTTAAAGAAAGTTTGTCATTCTCAGAGACATAGAAATTAACTTTATTTGGTAAGTACTCAAAGACAATTTTTTAAACCACTACATAAAATGCATATGGCTCTGAAATCATTTTCATATTGAAGTATTATAATTTGTAAATTCCTAGTCTATTATACAAGTGTCTATATTTTAAGAATTCAAAATAAGAGTCATACTCAAACTTTATTCTTAAAGCCTTTCTTTTTAAATGTTTTTATGTATAATAAGAAGATACTATATTCTTAAAAAAGAATTGGCCACCTGGAACACTAATACAGTTTAATCACTCATTGGCGGGACATGATATCTCATTATAATTATTTAAAAATGTTAGAATAAAGATCAGATTGCAATAAAAAATCCAGCGTCAATACACAGAAACTATTTCAGAGGTGTGCTATACTGAGACCATTTGAAGTAGGGTTCTATAACAAAACCTGCATTCATAAAGATGGCAAAAACTTAGAAAATAACAAAAGTAAAACTTGTCAGTTTAGCCTGGGAGGGATCCAGAAGTATTTTTAGGACACTTGTAATGTAGCAGTGAGGCTACATGAAGGAATATGTTTGTCTTCCCATATATTGTTCGGAATGTTCTGAGTGTTTTATCTTTTCCTATAAAACAATTGATGTCTTTTTGGATTAACAGACTTTCCAAATATCTTGTATTGTTTTAACTTTTCCCTGTTATGATGGGAAAACTCTGATTGTAACATGTTTGTAAAAGCAAAAAAAAAAAATCTATATTTAGAGACTCATATCAGCATAGAGTTTTAAAATGATAGCCATTTTTTTTCATTTTCTTGGTGTGCTTTATTTTTGTTTCCCTATATTTTCTTTCCCAGGCTTTACGAATGCACAGTGAATAAAATGCTACCCACATAAAATATTTGTGTGTGTGTCTCCTGCGGTTTTCTCTTACATTCATACCACGCTTCTAGTTGTCTTAAAATGTGTAGTATATATTTTCTCTCTCATAACATTAATAAAAGCTAATTTATAATAGTAAACTTCTCTTATTCCAAGCTATCTGTTTATCACTTAAATGTACTTCTCCCATATTGTTGAATATTTGAAAATCTAGTTTCCAAATAAACATCAAAATTAATAGTTTACCAATAAAAGGCAACTAATTGTATTAAACAGCATTGCTTCGGGCGTGCTGGGCTAGAATCCAAGTTCAGTGTCTTCTTTGATGCTGTTGTTCAGTAAGCACAGGAGACAACAGAATTCCTCCAAATTTGCGCACTCTAATTCAGTAAACCAGTCTGGGAGTTTCTGCATAGTTTGTCTCACAGAGACTGTAGTTGCCAAGCTCAGAAAGATTGTTGGGATCTAAATCCTGAGACTCACATTTTCCTGTTTCTAGGGTATTAAAATATCACAATCTGAACTTTTTTTTTATTTTTTAAGGAAAGGCATTTGTTAAATAGTAAGCATTATTTTTTTTGTTGTTGTAAATTCTTTTAAGAATTCCATGTGTCTAAACAAACATGTACATTTACACGTGTCCAGGTGGGTTGGTGGGTGTTGCACTACAATGAAATCACATTTTAATCATTTACTATTAAACTAGGTTGGTATAATTAATCTCTTTTGTGGTTGTTGATGCCCATGTATGTAGTGATTTGTCTTTTAATACCAAGATGACAAGATTTATTTTTACAAATTAATGTTTTGGGGTTGCTTATAGCAGATGAGAATCATTGCTGTCAGAACAGAAAGAGGCTAAGGGATTAATTTGATTTAAAAATGCAAACATTTGAAGCTGTTTAAAAAGCACGAAAAATTATTATTTCAGCGTGACTTTTTTTTTTCCAAAATCAACCAAGGGTAGAAGAGCATAAAAAAAATCAAATAAAACAACATGTTGTCTACCTTTTAAACACGTAGAGGTGTGGCGAGTGATCTGCAAAACTGGCATATTTTTTCTTCATTGTATCTAATTTCATTTACCAAAAATCTCACAAAATAAGAATGGATCAAAAAGGAAATATCCAATTTGCAAAAGGAAAAGCATGAGAGAAGTAATGTTAAAGCTGACTATTTTTTAGGGAGGGTATTGAGGATCGAACCCAGGACCCTTCACATACTAGGGAAGTACTTGACAACTGAGCTGCCTCCCAGCCCTTTTTGTTTGAGTTTCTTTTGAAACAGGATCCTGCTGAGTTGCACAGGTTGTCTCTGAACTTTCCATCCTCCAGTCTCAAGTAGGTGGGAAAATTAACATATTAGTAGACTGTTTAATTAAATCCATATGCTGCGCTGTAATCGAGCAGATAAATGTCTGAAACAGAATTTTCTCTTTATGTGGAAAAACTTTGGCAAACTTTTGGGAGAAAATATAGAATATTGTTTTTAGAATTGATTGGCTCATCTGATTCTAATTTTTAGAACAAAAGTAGGTTTTGGAAAGAAATTAAAAAATCTGAGGTAGACTGGTCTGTTTCTTTGCTCTAGTTTGCTCTGCTTCCTGGGTTATATTTTGTATTCTTAATAATTTCCTAATGAGCCAATCAGAGTCTGTAGGTGATTGGAAAAAATGCTAAAGTTATGTCTCAAGCTTTAAAGGGATTAATGTCTCCAGCTGCCAGCTGTCTTTTTTTTTTTTTTTTTTAATTTAAATTGAAATCTTTATTTAGGCGGGAGGGAGACTGGCCAGCATGGAGACTGCAGATGGAGCTGAGATAGGTGTATTCGCTGAGAGTGGCAGCCTGCATCTTGTCTGTGGAGTATCAATATGTTTTTATAATGATATAGTAACCTGAACCCTGTAACGGTTTATGGTCCTTTTGAGAATTCTTATGGATTCCTAGAGTGATGGAGGTCTGGGAAAAGATCTTGAAAGCTTTCAGAAAATCTGGCTGGGTGACAGAAATCTACCATGACTGTTGATTTAGCTGCTAAAGAATCCTATTGACCAGGAACATGGTTAAACTTTTAAGTTAAAACAAAAAAACATAAAGCAACACAGAAGGTAAGAGGTACCCAGAGTGACTGTAGAAATTAACAAGCGCTGAACTTCTCAGGGAAGAGGCAGAAAGCAGAGCACGTGGTGGACCTCGAGCTGCTACTTAGAAACAGGATTTTGTTTATATACTGTTGTGAGTATCTCAGTGCACACTGGAAATCTGTATTCATGTATTTCCTTCATGGAATCCGTCAGAATTGATTGTTATTCTTTCATTTTGCCTAGCTATTTTTAGCCAATGATAAATAAAGAACTTGAATTGTCAATCTGGCACCAGTGAGATATAAAACCAGAAGCAGCAGAAAATAGCCATGCTGAGTAACTTCATATCAGCGTGTGCGTGGAGAACTCAGTCCCCTTAACATTCATAATGCTGCTAATTTCTGTGAGCTTTTAAAAATACACTTGCACATGAGCTCTCAGAACCTATACAAGTACAGCATGTAAAGTAAATTGTTTGTCACTTGCCGATGACCTGCTATATGTATTGTCAGGAGAAATGGACATTAGTTGGAAAAGCAGTTGTTAAAGGCCAAACAATTTTTAAAGATGGCAAAGATGCGCGAGGGTTTTCCTTTTTCTAACAATGAGCCACCCCTTCAGACATCAAAAGACAAGATAATAAGACACTTCAAGCACAATTCAAGATGATATTCAACATCTAAAGGCTCATCTCTTGTCAGTTTGCATTTACTCTCCCAGGGATGTAACGCTTCTATCATCTTTCTGTCAAGCGGAGTCTGGCAGGAGAAGCCAGGGCTCTTATTTCACACACTTAGGATTTTTTTTTTTTTTATCAAATCGCCCACACTCGCTCTGATTCCGCCAAAATGGGGGGATAATTTGAAGAAGGTCATGTGCAAGTACAAAAACCCCATATTGATTTGTGTGATTAGAAGGCATTAAAATTGGACGTTTATGTGAGTTGCTAAGACATTTCGTCAGTTTATTTAGTAATACACTTTTTCAGCCTAGGGAGAAAAAAAAAGGTGACTTATGATTTTTGAAATAAATGACAGAAAGCTGACATTGTTTGTTTTAATGTGGCTGGGTTTGAACATTTAACAAGTGGACGTAAAAATAATGTGATGTTTTTAGCTTAACAATCTGCAATTAGCTTATATAATGAAATATTTTGTGCCATGTAAAGCACACCAGCCCAGCACTGCTAGCAGATGAAATAAATATGTATGTGAAATTATTTCCTAAATACTTTAAAATTGATTTCACATATTTTATATATAGTCGGAAGACGATAGCATTTCCAATATAAACTTAATTATGAAGCTATTTTACAACAGTTATCAAGTTTTTTAACATTTTTTCCTCTTTGAAATTACAGTGTCATTATATTTGTCATTTTATGCCATCCTTAATATAAATGCCCCTTTCCGGAGAGGATGCTCAAGAACAAGGAAGAATTTTTGTTATTATCATTCTCTGTCTAAATTTATCACGTTTCCTTGTTTGCTGTCTGAGAGTCAAAGAGCAGCACAAAGGAAGTCATTTTTCTTTTTGGTTGAGGCCTGGTTATGGAAGTTAGAAAACTGACTTTTCCTCTCAAAATAAAGCAACTGATGAAAATAAAACCATGATATCCTGGGATCGTGTCTATATTGAATCTTGGAAATTACTTTCCCCACGAATTTTCATCTCCTCCCAGGGTCTCCACTTCTTATATTTCTCCTCTTTGCTGTGAAGTGCTTTTGTAGCTGTCTTTCTTACTTTTCTGGCACCTTCCCCCATCAAACCAACAACAAAAGAGAGACAAATGTATAGTATAGCTACAGTAATAGAAGCGAAAACCTATAATTTCTCCTCTTTATTGTATGATTATGTTCTGTATTGTCATTTATGCATTGAATGTTCAACAGTGAATTCATCCATTCAGTAAATATTTGCCAAGCGCCTGTGGCAGGGCCTTGGGTTGTGCTCAGGGGACTCCATGGAGAACGTGCCAGATAAACGTGTCACCTTGCATACCACATAGACTCTAACAAAGCAGGAGTCCTCGGAGGGAGACATAGTCACCCACCGTGAAGTAGCATGCAGTCTGTACTATATACCAACATTCTCCACCCAGTGGATCAACCAAGTGTCTTTTTTCAGTGAACTACATCCTCAACTCTTTTTAAAATTTTTATTTAGAGAAAGAATCTCACTAAGTTGTCATACTGCCTAGGCTAGTCTGGCACTTGTGCTCCTCTGGCCTCAGCCTCCCAGAGTGCTGGGATTACAGGTATGGACCACTACATCTAGCTGCTAACATTTTATTTTTCTTTATCATTTGTAGTTGCTGTTCTGGAAATTTTAATCTTCAAAGTTAAGCATCTTAGGAATTGGTTTTAGATAAGATGCCTGAACGTTTTAGAAAAAAAATATTGTCCCCAAAATAATGGGAAAAATTATCAAGTGATATTATCCCCAAAGCAGTGGGACAGAAGGAAGGATTGTGAAGTGATTTATGACCAGTTCTATTCACAATGTTTTCAGGGCTTGATGTGTATGTTGTGGCTTCTTAGCTGTATTGAACTGGAGAACAAACTAGAATTATCTTCTCTCTTGTCCCTTCAGCCTCCTCGCTCCTTCCCCAGTGCATGCTTACCTCATAACTATAATGCTGTACTTGGAGGTGGTGTGGATTTAAGTCTGCATCTGCTACTTAGTAGCTGCTGGGCACAGTGTATCACATGCTTACCCCTCAATCAGCTAGCCCACCTGTAGCTGGAGGTATTGGTGGTCCTTGCTGGATTCAGAAGATTCTAGAGAGGACAGTAATTCACCATCTTCATCCTGGAGAGCCTGTGCTGAGAGAGAAGGATGGAGGAAGGACAGAGACATATCTTACTGTTCTCTAAATTTAATATGTTGGAGTGTGCGGTTCTGGCAAATAATAGATTTTAAAAATAAATTCAGCACTGAGAAGTGGCAGAAAACCAGATGTGTGTAGGTGACATCGAATAAATCGTTCAATGCCTGGTCTGGTTGGTTATCCTGGTGGCTCTCTGCCTTTGGGGAGACTTCCTCTAATGCATGCTACCTGTGTCTCCAAGAAATTTGGTTTGAATCTTGCAAGCCGAGCATCTCGTTTTCCTTCACAACACTGGTGCCAAAATTAGCAGTCTAGCCTTTGCCTCTGGTGAAATTCTCTGAGGCTTTCCATGGGATACTTTGTGACCATATCAAAGTGGACTACAAAAATTTCAGAGAGAGAAGCACATCCTGTCTATGTTGGGGGAAGATTTGGAAAGAAAGGTGCAGCAGCAGGATTGTAACTTGGGTTCTAACTACTGCTCTGAACAAAGTTGAAGAGGTATGAGGCCTCAGGCCTCAGTCTCCTTTTCTGTAACATGAGAGTTAAAGTACCAGTCTAAGAAGGTGTTGAAATTGGGTAGAGGAGAGAGGTGAGGTGTCGGTACATGGAATAAACACAGATTCCACCTCACCTGTTAGACCAATGTGTGTCCCTTTTAGCCGGGGAGCTCTTACTCAGGTAGGCCCTCGTGGGAGTGTGGATTAGATGTTAATGACAGGTCAAGACTTTTTAAAAATCATTTTTGTTGATGCTGTTTTGTGTGTCTCTGTAATACCAAGTAATGAGGTTCCTTTTGGTGCATTGGTACATGCATATAAAATATTCTGATTATTTTCATCTCCATAACCCTTCATCTTTTCCTCTCCCTTCCCCTCATCTAAAAGTTTGCCTGCTGGTTTCTTGTCATTTCTTTTACCTCCCTCCCTTTCTCCATCTTTCTTGATTGCTCATAAAAATATATATCTAACTTTCTGAGACTGGCTTGTTTTGTTTTACGTGACGTCCATTTTCACTCATTTTCTTATAAATTACATATATACATAGGAAAATGATATATATTCACACACATATATGTATGTATATCACAGTTTCTTTATCCATTTATTTATTGACAGGCATCTAGATTGGGGTTGTAAACTAGTACAACCACTATGGAAATCAGCATGGATATTCCTCAAAAATTAAAAGTACATACCAGCTATACCAATCATTGGTCTCTTCCCCAAGGAATTAAAGATGGCATACTATAGTGATATATCTTTACCCATGCTTTTATAGTAGGGTCTGGATTTTCAAAGATAAGATTTGCTCTCACAGTCTAATTATTTCCATAAAAGCCAAAACTCAAGCTACAGAGAGAGAATAAGTTTTGCTCCGAAGTATAGAGGATTCTACTAGGTTATGTTTTCTTTGTTTGAATAGGAGTTTTTTTCTGTACCCAAAATGAAATACTTCTCCTAAAGACCAGTTACTTGTTAAGTACCAGAACACGGCTGATCCTAGACTTTTATGATGTTCTCCTTCTTTAGGGAGCTTTATAGCCATTTCTTTTTAATCTTCAGACTGGACAATTCGTATTTCATATTAACTTAAAAATGAGTCTTTAAAAATCTATCAGTAATACTTCTAAGAGTTCAGTATGCTTTGAATTTTTAAGCAGTTTAAGTTGATATTAGAAGCCATATTGGAGAGAAATATTGTATTATCTTTATGAAGGTGGAGATTTGTGTTAAATTAAAATCACATTTTCTATACATCAAAATAGTCATGATCACTAAGGGAGCATTTCTGTTGTTATTATTGTTACCATAGCAACTGATTTTAATTATATAATTATATATTCATGTTCCATGCACATGTCTCAGAAATTAGTAGTACTTTCAAAACCTATTATTAAACTTTTAAAACCTACTACTATTTAAACTTTTAAAACCTACTATTCAAAACTTAACTGCATCAATGAAATTTGATAAATATATGGTGATAGTAATTAAATCATCCTTTCAGATTTAATATGTATATATTTGTGTTAGTATTAAGTACAAAGACAAACTCTTCTTCAGGGCAGTGGCAATAACCTCACCTTTCATGTGTTTCATTTGACAGTTTTGACTTTTACGTTTGCATGTATAGATGTATGGCCTATCAGCTGTGCCAGTGCCATAGCTGTTCTGGACTGCTTTCGGCATGGGTAACCAAACTTAGATCTGTCTCCATCTGGCTGTGCCCATGGGTACTGTTAGTATTGTGGTTATTTTTCTGTCTTGCTTATGAGACAAAATAGCTGATGCCCACATTTGAAGAAGGAGAAGCTTTATGTATCTCACAGTTAGTAGAGGTGTCAGTCCATAGTCAGCCAGCCCCGAGGCCAGAGTGACACATGGTAAGAGGGGCAACATCACGGTGGCAGAAGATAGCAGAAGCAACAAGGAACTTTACCTTCCTCCTTTTATTGTATTCAGACTACCAGGATTAGGGTAAACCAATCACTCACATATGATGGTTCAGTAATCATAGGCCTTTAATCCCAGCATCATACATTCCAGATTCAACCACCTCTAAAATTGCCCCATCTCATTTGCATGAGGCTTTGGGGGGGCACCTGAACACGAGCCATCACAGTTGGCATGAGAAGGATAATGTTGGGAGCTCAAAGTTAAGCCATTTTAACAGGTTTATACTGTATAAAAAAGAAGGCCCACACCACCACACTGCAGCCATGGATCGGAACCAGACCTCCAGGCTGAGGCTTGACCAACTCTGAGGTACAAGCTTGACCATCTCTGAGGTACAAGCCCAGGGCATTACCCATTGACAACTGCCTGGAAGACCTTTTAGCAAACTTCACATTCTACAGCTGAGTCATCCAGCTTTTCATATTTTTATAAAAATTAAATGCATTTTTAATTAATCTAGACTAACAACACCCAAGAGGAAAATTCCCTCTAGCCTAGGCAAGACTTTGGATTTGTTTTGGTTTCTGTTATTTTCCAGATATCCTTGCCTTTCTATTTCAGAGCAATTAAGAGACCTTCCTTCCTCAATGTTTTTGAAATTTTCATGGTCTCTGAATCCTGAGAGAGTGAGTTGGAAAATAAAGTGATGTTATTTAAAGGATAGATAATTCCAATTAGATAGGAGGAATACTTTCACTTTGTCAGTCACATAATCTATAACCAATTGTGCAATATTAAGATGAAAAATTGCCAGATGAATAGATGTTAAACATTCACACCACAAAAAGTGCAGAATAACAGATGCATTAATTAGATTGATTTAATCATTCCACGATGTCAGAGTATTATATCCCACCTATACATATATGTACTTATTCTTATCAATTAAAATAAAAATTATAAGTAGAATGTATAGCTTATTTTCATCATTTAAAACTGAAGAGACTTGCTCATAATAAGGCTTTTTAAAGGAAGACTGGCCTGTGACCATAACAATAATTTTACATTACTCTGTGGAAGGACACCTAGTCTTTGTTTTCTGATCCTTCAGAGATGCATAATTTCCTATCAGCTATCAGCCTTTAGGAGGAAAATGTATAGAATCTACATAACTGTACATTGTTAGCCAATACCATTTCATTTCAATTAGGTGAAAGGGTCCAAGTGTGAATAACCACTTACTACCTTGAAGTGTGCTCTAAATTTCTTGTCATTGATGAGAGCTCATTTTTTTTCCAAAACAATACTGACCAAGTGGGCTTCAAACTTTCCCCTTCTCTCTTCTTGTGCTAAATATTTTGGTTAAACTGACTTGCTACATTGCATTGAGTCATGCCTTCCTGATGTTTCAACTGTTCTCTCATTCCAGCCGCCCCACTTTGCAGTCCTTCCCAGTGTTTGCCTAGTATTCTAATGGCTTCTGCATTTATCAGGCTCCTTTGCTGAGTAGAAAGCCCCTAGAGGACAGATAATAGATCTTGCATATATTAAGTGCCAGATAAATGTTTTTTGAATTGAACTGCTTCTGAATTGGATGTTTCTGAACATCATTCATGCTTGGTAAATAATTACTGAATATTAAGGGAAAATAGACTCAACTTACAGGAGTCCACTATCTCCTACCTAGGGACAGAAGTAAGGGTGTATGCCATATCTGTGTGTGTGTGTGTGTGTGTGTGTGTGTGTGTGTGTGTGTGTGTGTGTTGCATTTGTTATGTGTCAGCAAATACTAAAAACAAAGATAAAGAAATATTTCCCTATGTAGTCAACAAACATTTATTGGTTACTATTATGCTCAATATTATATTAGATACTGAGAAAATACAATGATAAATTAGACAGAATTGATCTCTGTTCATGTGGAGTTTATAGATACTAGAAAACTCAAATACTTAGTAATAGTCTATAAATTTGATTATTTGCTATTGTGAGATGTGCTTTGAAAAAGAAGAGCCAGATGAATGAATAACAGTGGGGAGGCATGACCTGGCAGGTGAGTCAGTTGTTCCAGATGACGCGGGGCGGGCAGGATGTGGATATTACCTTGGCAATTTACTCTTCTACCTTTGGCTCTAGCCTTAGGGGAATGACAAACAGGATGGTATACTGATGGCTGCCTGGAACCTTAGCTGGACTTGTTTGTCCATCTTTTCTTGGGCAAAGAGATATGGGTCCAGAGCAGATAGTCAGATGCTCTCTCTTATAACTCTTGAACTGAATAACCAAGAACTGAGAAACAACATGACTGTGTCTAAGTGTTGGCACCTCAAGAGAGTGTCTATTAATTTTTACCACCTTGAGTCAGACCAGAGTCTTGGTTATTAAACTACATCTTCAGTTATTTTGGAATCTATGAATGACTCCAATACATTACAGTAATTTTTTCTTTCCCCTCTCTGCTTAATCCAAAGATGGTTCACAGTATTTGCAACTGAACAACACTACATACTGGTATGTTCAAGATTTTTTAGCCCGCATTTAGACCAGGCATTTTCCTAAAATTTATATCTCAAAATTCAAGCAGAGTAGTAGGTAGGTATTCCAGCTTGGGAGAATGACATGAACAAAGGGACAGAATAAGAAGAACTATGTCATAGCAGGAACTTTAGTGGAAAGGGTTGGCCAGGGTGCCTAGATGTAGTTTTCCATATGAGTTTGATTCTTCATGGCATCATGCTTGAGTTCCAAGGAAGTGGGGAGAGAAGGAGAAAGGAGAGAGGAAGAAAGAGGAGAGGAAAAGCCAGGCAGAGAAAGGGGTAGAGGAAGGGTAAAGGAGGGAGAGGACAGAAAGTGAGTGAGAGAGAGTGAGAGAGAGAGAGAGACAGAGAGAGAGAGAGAGAGAGACAGAATCTGGTTTGCAAAAGTTAGTTTTCTAACTTGACCTTGGAAGTCAATAGCACCGCTTCTACTACTTCCTATCCCTTAGAATTAAGTCATTAAAGGTGTCTCACACTCAAAAAGAGGAAAATTAAACTCCATTTGAATGGAAAGAAAGTCAACAAATTTATGGGCAAGTCTTTAAATTACCACAAAGGTAATATTACTTCTACATATCTATTGTTTTTCTCTCTGATAAAATAAGTAAATACATCTGGAAGGCAGTGTCCTTTTATTAGTGACCAGGTATTGCAATGCATCAGAAGATGTCAACTGAGGTGAAGTTAAATGAGAGAAATGGCAACAACATTAAATGAGCCCTCCTTAATATTGCCTAGATATTTGTGTTTAGTTCTACTGAAGGTTATTTTTATTTTATCACTTTTATTTTCCATGTAGAGATAAAAGGGTTTAGTTAGGTTTGGAAAGGGTATTTACTCAATAAATTTAAAAAAAACACAAGAAATCAGTCACATCTTTGGGTGTCAGGGGCAGATGGAAGATAGAATCTGGAAGTCTACTCTATCCACACTCATGACAGGCCATTGGTTACAGCAAATAAAAATAGATTTCCCAAACCTAACATATTAAGCTCAATACATTTCTCTTTGGTAATAACAGACAGAAATTTCAGTTATAGCAAACTATTTCTGAGGTTTATGTCTACCCATAGACATCCTAAGGAAGAATTGGGCTGATAAAAGAAAGTTAGTTGGTTTGAAAGTTCATGGGATTATGCTGTTTATTTAAAAATCATCTAGCCCATAAATTTCCAAAAAATATTTCAAAATTAAATACATTTGATCTTTCAATATTGTTTCTCTTCAGTGTGTTTTTTCCAATAATGTTTAAGAGCATCGCTCTTTATGTGTCTTGAATTCTTGTAAATGTTGATTCTACATTTCTTACTGTGTGGTAATTTTCTAGAAAGAAGGATCTTCACTGGCCAGAGTGAGTGTTCTCAGTGTTCCAGGCAAAGAAATGAACATATAATGTGTAAGATTCTTTCTGATTCTCTTTAGGAAAGTAGAAAAGCAGAAGTTTCTATTAAAACTTAGAAGTATCTGGTTAAACAGTGGGCAGTTGAAGAAGTTTTTATTAAGTGAAAGGTCACGAAATAAATTCTAAATTCTTTTCACTCTCGTGGGGAATCTCACCTGGAAGCCTGTTTTCTTAGGCCAGCAGCCTCCGGCCCTCTGTCTTCTCAGGTATGCATGGAAACCAGGATGTTCTTGTTCGGTGCCATCTGTGTACCCAGTACTGCTAGGGAATGTGCTGAAATGGAAGGAAGAGCAGAGCACCAGAGATCCTGGAGCTTGGCGCTTGGGACCATGTGCTGCAGGTCATGGCGCGTATCACCAATAAACAATATGAACTACTAGTCTGCAGAACTATTCACAAAGGCTCCTTCTTTAACTCCAGTGAGAACTGCTTCATAGTAGAGATATAAGTAGGTCTACAGATCTGTCTTCTTTTTAGATATATTAATGATGAGGAGGAACAGGAGAATGATTGTGTAGGGCAGCATTTCCAAAGTACTGGTATTGCCAGAAAGCCTATGAAGTTGAAGTTTACCAGGACTGGGTTATTAGACCACATGTAATAGAGTTTACTGCGTTATTAGTTTTGTTTTTCTCCATGGCTTAATCTTATGGTGGCTTCCTGTTGATTTCAGGCTAAATTTTAAACTCCAATAAACATGGTAAACTAATTTTACAGCCATACTGAAATAATCTATAACTATGCTATAGAAATTGTTTTGTAGCTTGCTTTTTCATATATAGTTTATATGGAAACTATATATGATAATTATTTTTCTATACAAAAACATTCTATAGCAGTAACACAATATGACTATGAAAATACTTTATCATGCCAGTATGCCATCATTTAATTTATTAATTAATTCCTCATCGTTGGACAGTTAGATTATTTCTAGTGTTTATAAATGCATCATTTTGTACACAAAACTTTATTTACATCCTTAATGATTTCTTAGGATAAGTTAATAGAAGGAGAAATACTGTGTCAATAACTACACACATTTTATGACTGTCTGGAAATGGCATACACATTTATGCAACGATGAACAGTGCTTAAGATAGCTCATATTTTGATCTGCACTAAATTAGATTTGTGTCATTATTAGAGTCTAGAAAATTTAGTAAGGGGAGGAAAATATCTCTTTTATTTTATCTTCATTTGAAGACAAAATAATTCCTAATTACCCTTAGAGTAATCTTTTTGTGATTTTTGACTATTGACAATTTTTCTGTGAATTGCTTATTCTTTACTCCATTTATTGGGGAATCTTTTTTTTCTTACTGTTTTATATAGGCTATCTATATAAACGACACCAGTATTGATTTTTATAATATTTTATGAACTTCCACAGACTATTAGATAAGAGGAATACGAGAAGTATGATGGAAAACCATTTTCCTTTGGAAAAATACTTAGCAAAAGGTTAACAGTTTGTTTATATTTGGTACAGTATTGCAGTGGATGTTTTCTTCCCTTTCTTATTCCTTCCTTCTTTCCCTTCTTTTTTCTCTTCTCTTCTTTTTACCTTCCCTCCTTATCCTCTCTTCTCTGTTCCCTTTGCTTCCCCTCCCTTCCCTTTCCATCCTTCCACCTTTCCCTTCCTTTTTCTTCCTCTATTTTCTTTTTTCTTTCTTTCATGTTGAGCATTGAACCCAAGGCGTTACATATGCAAACCATGTGCCTTACCACTGAGCTACAATTGCAGCTCAGTAGTTGTTTTAATCAGGCAGGATCCTGGCAGAAAGAGAAGATGTATTTAAATTGGGTAAACTGAGGAAATTCAATAGCAGCACTAGTAACAAAACTTTGGACTGAGTTTAGGGAAATGCAGAGGATATAGACCCTTTTCATCCTCTTATATTTGCCCTCTCCCTCCACTGTGGCCTGTGGAAAGGACTTTTTCTGCTGAGGGAGCCAGCCATTGCAAGAAGATTCCACAAGAAAGGACTCAAGAGTAAGGATACCAAGTCGATTATCTTTCCTCTCTCCATTGAACAAATCCAATTGGTAATGGAGGTGAGAAAGGACTTGTTTTGAAACAGTCCACGTAGGGGAGAGTTCCCAGAACACTAAAGTGGAAAGGGTGCAATACCCTCTGTAGGGACAAGTGCTTTCAGCACAGTGGACTAGGACTGAGGCTAGAATCAGTCTCAGTGCTCAGCCTCGTCACTTACCATTAAAGTTTGTGACTGTCATCTGTAATGTGAATAGAACCACACCTTCCACCTTGTGTGGTATGATGATAATTGGAACGGTAAAGCAGTTGGTATAGTTCCGGCATGTGGTGTGTGGAGTGAGTGTCCATGCACTTGTGGGAGGCTGGAGAAGGTCTAAGGAAGCTGCAATGTTTCCTTCTTTTTCTTCTTTCTCCTTTATTTAATAAATCCATCTCTTAGCTCAGTGGCACCATGCCTGCCCCACATGTGCAAGGTCCTAAGTTTATCCCTGGTAGTGCAAAATAAATAAAAATAAGAATAAATGGATCGCTTCCCTGATGGCTAGTTGAGATGTGGGTGGGCACCAGCACTATAAATCTCTAGGGACTCATCTTATCCCTCTGGAGTTGCATCCAGATCTACTCCAAACAAACCTACTCCTTTCCCTGTGACCTCTGACCTCTGACCCAGGGAGAGCTCTGGGTCTCCTACACCATGTGCCACCATACTTGGTCACATTCCTCCACCTAAGGCACTTTCCGGTTATGATAAAGACACTAGAAAGTTTTTCCTGTGATACTATCATTTACTTGGAGAAATGATGAAGTAAAATGAGTGTCTCTCCCAATGGAAGGTTTTTCTTGTTCTCACAGTGACTGTGTGTTGGGCTTTCATCATCTACTTACTGACTTTTGCTCCAAGATTAATTTTCTACATAATGATAAGACAAAGTCATTAGCTCAACAAAATAAATATATAGAGAGATTTGTATGCTGAGTGCTCAATAATACCTGAATTTATCGGTGCTTTTCAGATTTTTTTTAGGAAATAATTTACAACAAAATCTCTTTTGGAGGCATTAGTACAATTTCTCAACCGTATTTGGAAGACTTCAAATAAATAGTCAAAAATAACTTCTCAGAGAGCTTTAGTTTTCTCTGTGTGAAGTTTTTTTTTCTTTATTTTGTGTTTATTACTTTTTTGAATGAAGTATGAAGAAGTCTGTATTCAGTAATTACCATTTTAATACTAATAGATATTAAATTGCCACATTTGTGTTTGTTGGTACTGATCCAAGGCACTGCTGTCTAGCCTGAGGTGGCATTTGGGAAGGAGCAGATTCTCCTCTGTGAGTATTAACGTAATGTGACCACACATACTATGAGGCCTTCCTGCCGTCTGCTTGATAAAGATTAACTTCTTTGGGGGTTGTTTGTCTTTGAAGCTTATGACACTTTTATAGGACTGGTAAGAAAAGAACTGTTGAGCTTGGTAGAATAATTTGTATTGTATTTTAATGACTCGAAATAAATATTAAAGGTATAGATCTGGTACCTCTGGTACACAGCAGGAGATGGACATCATCCAGGCAATGAGAATGATGACATTGTCTTGAGTGGTGTTTCTTATTTGAATCATTGATTTTAGAAAGCTAATGAAGTAGCAAGTAGATAGATCAAGGTAGAAAATTTGAAAACTATCCACCCAGGTCTGCCAGCAGTGGTGTTTTAGAGCCAGCTTGTGCTGGATTATGAGAGACAGTGGCTACATTTTCAGAAGTCCTGTAAGACAGCCTTTTAACATATTCACTATTAGGAGTTAAATTAGCCAGACATGATGGTTCATTCCTAGCGCTTTGGGACCATGAAGCCGGAAATTACAAATTCAAGCCTAACATGGGCAGCTAAAAGACTTAGTGAAACACTGCTTCAGAATTAATTAAATTTAAAAGGAGCTGGGATGTAGCTCAGTGGGAAGGCCCTATATTCAATCCCCAGTACCAAAATTCTCAAATTATATAATCTTCTAATTATATAGAATATATTAAAGCTAATACGGAACACTTATCACTTCCTAGATATTTCATTATTTCATTATTATCTGGGATCTTGAGGCTATTTGCAGTTGTTACACTTGTGTGGCAGAAATATTATGCCATGGTGTGCTATTCTGAGTCTTAGCTCGGTGTTTAGTGGCATCATGCGGATGCGATGCCATCGCATCATGCGATGCAGAGTATTTACACGATAGAAATTGACAAATACTTTCTTCATTGTTTTGTTGTCTAAATTTGAGAGAATGATGAAAAAATGTTACTAATGTGTATTATACTTAGAAGTGTATGGTCTCTGAACATATTATATTACTAATAGCACAAAGAAATGAGAAAGCAGTCTCCTAGTATTCAGAAGACACCCTATGCTTCTGCAGAGTCATCACTTCGGTCATTACGAAGGAGTGAATCTCCAATATACATCATTGTTACTTTTCTTTCATCTTACTTGTTAACATAAATGAAAAATGTCAACCAACATTCAGTCAGAATGTTTGATAGTGGCACAAATGCCTTTTTCTGACATAGATAATAATCAAGTATTCATTTCGAGTCTGATTTTGTTACAGTGTTGTTGGTGACAGAATTAGAAAAACTGATAGTGAATGGCATAAAAAATAATAAGGCATGGAATTATAAGTATATAAAACATTAACTAGTAGTACATGTTTATTTTATGTATAAACTATGAACTACACATTTACATTAGTTTGTGCTGAAAGTTTAGCATATATGCACAGGCACAACTTTTCCCAGAGTGCTTACTGTTAAACAGTTACTACCACACAACTGATTGGATATTACTTGTCCTACAAGCCAAGTTATTATCTTTGTATCTTTCAAGAGTGTCTTTATGAGGCATGGTCACCAATTCAGTGAATGCTGCTGGCATATGCCATCCAAGGAAAAGCAGCCTCATAAAAACAATAAGTTGTGTTCTCATCCACCTTATTCCCTGGCTTAAGGATAAGCCTTAACAATAAGGCTTAACAATAAGTTGTGTTCTCATCCACCTTATCTGGCTCTGGGTGACTCTGACTCTTTCCGAAAGTCCAAATCACCATGAAATGTAAGTGATTTGAATCAGTTCAGGACATCAAGGCATTGCTACTAAAGACATTCATACTGCTAACAAGAACTTCTAGAATTTCATCAGAAAGTGACAAGACTGATAGGATAAGTGTGGCTGAAGCAAGAGCAGCTTGTTTTGAGGAGAATCCATGGCGATATGTCTTTAATCCATTTCAAAAATCTACACATTATCTGGTCACATTGCACATACATAAGTGTGTTAGATGTAGGCACATTTATAAATATTGATGGACCAAAGGACATGATTTCTGCTGTAAGTGAAGAGTACTCAGAGAGGGAAGAGCTGAGTAGGTCATCTGAGAGTATCTTGGGAGACAAAGACACAGCTACATCACACGAGATTGAGTGTGACACACAGCAGGCAGCTTGCAGAAGTGGAAGCTGAGATAACCACGATAGGTCTGCAAGCCCTGGAAAGTCTTACTTGTTAAAAAGTGTAGGAATTTCCAAGATTTAGCCATCCCAAATGGAGCTGCTATAAACATGGGTGCACATATGTCACTCTGATATGAATCTTTTAATTCTTTTGTATATATACATAACAGAGGAATGGCCGGGTCATATGGGACCTCTAATCCTAGTTTTTTGAGGAATCTCCACACTGATTTCCACAGTGGTTGTACAAGCCTATACTCCCACCAACAGTGGAGAAAGGTTCCTTTTCCTCCACAGCCTCGCCAACATTTGTTGCTGGCTAATTCTGAGATAGCAACCATTCTTTGTGGAGTGAGATGAAATCTCAGTGTTGTTTTCCTCTGCATCTCTTGAATGACCAGTGATGTTGAGTCTTTCTTCATATACTTCTTGGCTGCCTTTACTTCTTCCTCTGAAAAGTGTCTGGAGAATGGATAAAGATGTGGTTCTTTTATAGAATGGAGTGTTACTCTGCCATAAAAAGTGATAAGATTGAGTCATTTATACTCAAATGGATATACTTTCAGGATATCCTCATAAGTGAAATAAATAGGTCATAGCTGTATAAGTATTGTATCTTTTCTCTGGCACGAGAAAATGAAGATGTACATGAGTTCTAGAATATATAGTAGATATTGTAAAATGAAAAATACTTAAAAGGAAATGGGGGTGGGTGTAGGGGTAAGTAATGAGGGGAAAAATAATGTGATGGTAATAAAAAAAGGAAACAAAGTTTATGTATATAGGGGTGAAAAGTTGTAGGGGGGTAGGGGAATGGGAAAAAGAGAAGTTGTGTCATATACTGGTACAAATTCTCAATGTTGAATGCAATCGTGATGTGTATATATAATGTACCAATAAATATTTGAATTAAAAAATGTGGGAGGAGCACTAGGCTTCAGCTGGGCACTTACAGAAGGTATAACAACACATCTCGGTGAATAGAAGTCATAGGAAGCTGGCTTTGACATGATGCAGAACTAAAACTGTCCAGAACCACACATAGCCTCCTGAAGAGGTGATGATTTCTTTATCATTAAACGTCTTCAGGAGGACTGACCCATGGCAGACAACTTGACAGCCACTCTTCCAGTTTTATATTTCTGGAAGCACATACCTTGTCCTGTGTGTGTTACACCCAGGGCAAGAGTCAGCCTGGTAACTGTACCTGACTACTTGAACATATTTGTTTGGAAATTTAAGAGCTGAAATTAGTTGTCCAGATAGCATCCCTGAGACATTACACATAGCTGAATGCTGTCTTTAAATGAATGAATTCAGGTAAATCCCTCTGGAACAAATATGTTCACAAAGAAATATTCTTATAACAGAAATGTATGTGTATCCTGGAGGTAGATTTGAGCACAAAGTCCCTGTGATCTATTATCTATAGATAATATACTGTAGTTTGATTATGTTGTTATCACTTGCTTGACTACAAATTCTTTCTTTGCCAGACTTTTTTTGCAACATAGTTGTTTTATAACTAAAGATAAGGGGCAGGATAGAGAGAAAACAATGTTTAAACTGAGTTACCACTGACAAGTTATTTCAATAAAAGTATCCACATGAAACTTCTCTTAGAACATAAGAATTGTGTGGATTTTTTTCTCTCTACTTTTAAAATACATTATCCCCTCTAGGGACCAATTATATCCCCCAAATCAGTGTTTTACTTAAAAAAGTTCATAGATCAAATGAGCAAAAATGAAATGTGACTGGCAGTCAGGAATATTAATTAGACTTGGCTACGTAGCTATATAATAACTGTGTGCTGAAAGGATTTGTGTTGATTAGCAATGCTAATCAGATTTCTAAAGTTTCTTTTCCTCTGAGAGAAGATACTGCTATGGTAAGCTATTATGGATTAAATGTTTATATTTTTGACCCCTCAATTGACTATTCTTGATTCTTATAAGACAGTTGAAGTTTTTGAATTTTAATTTTATTCTTACAGAAAAATATTTATTTCCAGGAGTCAGACAAAGATATCCTGGTTTATTTTTGGGCCAGTTTGGATATAAATGACAAAGAAACAAGATATAAAAAGAAGCATAGGGAAAAATTCTGAAATATATCATTCACTTGAATTTAAATTCAGGAACTCTGCTCAAGAAAGAGCCTCTTGGTGCTCATTTTATGAAAATATATCACTGTTGCAAAAGCCTAGGGAAAGAAAGGGCCTTGGTTTTGGTTCATTTTATTTTATTTTATACTTATTTTCAAGCATCAGGAATAGAAAAGAGATGCACTATATGTGAATGAATAGGTAAAATTTGCTAGAGTTTTAAAACAGCACCACCAAACAGTCTCACCATGGGGTCAGGAATCCCAGCTCAGAGACTCCTCCTGGCTGTGCTAGATGAGGCTTTCTCCTCAGCACACCCACCAATGGAAAAGTGAAATAACATTTTCTCCTTAAATCAAAATAAAAAAGAGCTGAGGCTAAACAAGGAGAAGAAATAGTCAAGGAAGTGGAATGTTGTTCACAAAGTTATATAGAGGAAACAAGAGCTGAAACAAGGAAAGGTAACGTCGAGATCCTGAAGATGTAACCGTTAACCCAGTTAACTCATAAAGGTCTAGCTTTTGGAAGGAGCCATGTGACGTCATTGCCTCTTCTTCCTAGAGGTAGTGGGGTGTGTGTGTGTGTGTGTGTGTGTGTGTGTGTGTGTGTGTGTGTTGTAAATAGGCTCTTTAGAGTGTAGGCTTCAGAAATTGTCCATCTTTAGGTTCCATAAACTAGAAAAGTACCCCATTTTCACAGAATCCACCGTAGACCAGAATAACGAGTGAAGCACATGGAGTTACCTATAATAGAGATTCACTAGAAGACATATGCTTCCAACATGCTTTATTGCTTTTGGTTCCAAGCACTGATGGAAGATAAGCAAGGGCGGAGAAGAGTGCAAATAATTGCTATATGGAGAGAAAAGCTTAGGGAAATGCCCCTTTGGCTGGGTTCATAATGTACTTTTACAGTACAGAGCTCAGTGGTTTTATCTCTGAAGAAGTGGTTTTACTGAGTAATCATTTGGAGACCACCAGGATGCTAGAGTACAGTTTGCAAAGACACAAAATAAAACAAAAGATTAATGCTTCAGTGTATGTGGAAGTAAACTTACATTGAATATGGGCACCAAATGGCATAGAAAAAGTACTTTGACTGCACAAATAAAAATGAACATTATAAAAGAGTTACTATGTGAACTCAATTTTCTTTGTCACCGTAGTCATCAGCGCCAATGGTAGTGCTAGTGACATTGGTCATGATTATCACCTTTCAACTGATGGTAAACATCTTACCATAATTTAAATAAGAAGCAAGCTCATTCATCTGTTCTGCTGGGTTAGAAGGAGTATTTGACTACAGGAGTTTAGCATTTCCCCTTCATGGGTCAATGGATAGGTGAGTTTTAAAACCTCTTTAGGTGGAGATTATTCTAATAGAAACTTCCTCCAGCCCCTTGCCTTTCAAAAGCTCAAAGCAATATTCCACATTTCTTGGAAGAAATAAGGTCAAATGTGGAGAAAGTACAGATAAACAATATCATTCACATGGAAATCATCATCTTGAGTTAATAAAAAAATGATTTTTTTTTCTGGAAAAAAAAAGAGATGGAACTGATTTTTGATGATATTAAAGCCAGGGAATTTATTTTAAGATCTGTCATTAGTAAGGTGCTGAATTACAGTTTTTATACCATAAAAATTAAGTTGTTAAACCTTATAGCAAAGGAAGATTACTGTCGTTTGGAGTGTAATAATAATTTTTTGTGCTATGAGCACTATGCTGGTAATTGGGGAAAGTACCGAATGAATCATAGCTGAAGAGGAATTAAAATTTTTTAATGACATATAACAAATTAATGACCCGTATACATATGGAAGCATATATGAGAGAGATGTGTGTGTGTCTGGATAATGTGCCCACATTCCTTTGATTTATATAGGTTCAGATCATAGTGGTTTAGGCAGCTATGACAGAGATTAGCAGTTAAACACGTCAAATTAGCACCAGTTGCGAATGGCGCAGGAGAGAGCCCTGGTGTTGGTGTCAGAGAAGCGTGGAGAGCACCTCCTGTGGCTTCTGGCCAACAACCAGAGCTACAGGGAGGATCAGTGCATCATGCAGCGTCCCTAGGGTAATCTTGAACTCCGTAGAGGGGGTGGACCCAGCTCATGCGCTCTGGCCTCTGACTGTCCTCCATCTGCCCAGTGACTGTGTAGCTCTTGCCCTAGTGCAGCTCAGCTTTCAGCTTTCAGAACTTGCAGAGCTTCTAACTGTGTAGGTACCTTAAGATGTATTTTAGTCCTCCTCTCCTTGTTTTCCAGTAGATTGGGCTCCAAACAAGCTAGCTCAGTCCCATGTGCCTTCTTTGATTTCTTCCTTGAACCCTGTGGAGCCCACTACTGTGCCTTAATATAGAACTTCTCCATGGCTTTAAAAACCAGACATATGCTTATAGTTCCAGCAGATAATTTAGCAACTTATGAGACCCTGTATAAGAAGAAAAAAAAAGCAAGGACTAAGGATGTAGCTCAGGAAGGTTCTTGGCTCATTCTCCTATACTACACGAAAAGCAACAACAGCAGCAACAAAATCCTGAAACCAAACCAAATCAAAGACTCCAAAAAAATCACCAGGCAATGACTTTCTAATCCATGAAGATTTCTTGGGCTCCATGGATATCTTAAAAATGAGAACACAAACTTTTCTGTACTTATTGTGAGAAAAACTTGAGGAACTTCAGACATGGACTCCAGCTGTGTTTTGGGGGACAAGATAGGAAATGTTCAAGTCAAGGATCCTGATGATATTTATTTGTTTCTTTTTCTGGTACTAGAGATCAAACTTGGGACCTTGTGCTTGTTAGGCACCATTGAGCTAAATCCTCAGCCCAACCACCATTTTTTTTAATTGAAATCTTTATTAGTACATGACATATACACATCATAATTGCACTCTACAATGGGTATTTGTACTAGTATAATTCTCATTTTTCCCATCGCCCACCATTCTTAATGAAAGAAAAAGTTAAGAATATCTGTCAGAAATGAAAATGAAATAAGCTATTTTAAAGAGACACTTTCTGTTTGCATAAGGTAGGTATGTCACTCTGGTAGTGTTCTTCCTTGGATTATGGAAATATTCATTAGCTGGAAGACCAAGTTCAGGTCTAAGTGCTTGCTTTCCACTGTAGATGAGAAGGTTTGGTGGTAAGCCAACTCACTCTCCTACAGCGGGCCTGGCCAAGGTCTAGTTGGTAGACTGTTTCCATCCAGCCATTCTCATTTTATCCTGAGTCATTCAGAGCCAGCTGTATTCAAAACTGTGAGGCAAATTAACCACCATAACACTCACCATCGTTAGTAATTGGTGTGTATTGAATATTTATGAGATGCCATAAACAGCCAAGCACTATGTTATGTACTTTTCATTCATAACCTCATAATCCTTTGAAATAGATACTGTCATCTGTGCTTAGTATGTGAGGAAATGAAGACAGAAGCTGTTTAATGTTCTGCCATCAATAAATCAGAACAGTGGGGTTTGAACACAGTTTTCTGTGCCCCCAAATCCGTCTCATAGCCACTAATCTTTCTGTGCACACTTCCGTGCCAGTACTTGGTGCTTTCAAGGCTGTTTCTTCTTCCCTGTGACATCATTGTATCTTCCTTTCAGATTTTCTTGTTTACATTGAGATCATTTATATTAACACCTTCCAAGTGTGTGTGTAGGTTAAGAAGAGAAATTTAGGCAAAACAAAATTTTAAAGTAGAAATAGAGCATTAGGTAGCATGTCAGATGGATATGAGAAAGTTGAGTGATGAATTATGAACCTATCCCAATTTATCTGAAATGACAGAGCGATGGGCATCTTTTTTGTATGGCAAGGTCAAGAGAAACGCTATTTTGAAGTCAATCGTAGGCACATATATTAGAATACTAATACACTAATAGAGGCACATATATTCTGTTTCATATCAATTTTGTTCTTATCACTCTGTAGTTGAAGCTGGTTCTGAATTCAGCCTCAAGCTCAGCAATCCTCGTGCCTCTGCCTCCCAAGTGCTGGGTTTACAGGCGTGAGCCACCACATCTGGCATTGTGGTATATGGTACTGATTGCTATGGGCATGAGTCACCATGCTCAGCATTGTTGTATGTGGTTACCAGGGATTGAACAGGGGATTTTGTGTTTGCAAGGCAGGCGCTGGAACCACTAAGCTAAATCCCCGGCCCTCAATTTTGTTCTTTAAGAAAGAGAAATTCTTTGTGTTTTGAGAGAATTCAGCAGTGTGTACTCAGAAAATTACTTAATAGCAAATGAATTATTGCTTCACTTGTTATATAGTAAATCATTATGATAATAAATCTTTCCTGTGGTTGCTGAAAGCTTGGACTTGGGGGTGTGGAACCAAGGGGAATTAACATAAATGCTTTCCTCAAGGGGTACAAAGTTGACTTATATTATCCTCCCTAGGAAACAAATATCATTTTCCAGGACTAGAAAACACAGCTAACAAACCAAAACCAAAGGCTCAGAGTTAAACATGGGAGGCTGAACACATGCATTTCTTTCCACTCTACTGAAATCTAATAAACATAATCATACAAGAATCTAAAAAGCATAAGCTTACAAGGACAAAAAGAAACAGGAAAGCAATGACCCTGAACAAGAAATATCAGCACACTTTTGGAAGAGAGGAAGGGATAAGTAGTGTGAGTCCTTACTTCCTACAGAAGGGGAATCCAGTAAAGAGGAGCCAGTGCCCTGGCCAGCCTCCCTGGAACTGGGGCTCCCAGGGCTTCTGCACCATCACTGTTGCCATGTAGATGAAAGCAGAATAATGGGTAGAAAACCCTACAGAAGAGTCCCAAGGTCTCTCCTTCTTCCCTGCTGGAAGATGAGTGATTCTCCCTGACAGTGAGAAAGAACCCACACTCTCTGGAGAAACTGAGACAGAGAGGCTGCAGTTTCAGGGGCAGCCAGCTTCACAAAGGAGAAACAGGGCACAGGGTGAGAGTGGGCTGCTCAGAAGTCATGTGATCTCGGCTTTACTCTTGTTCAGCTGCTGGAATGCGGAGAGCCATCTGTGCATCATTACATCCCACCACGCCCACGTCCTCCTTAGTGTACGATGAGAGCGTTCGTCTCCAGAAAAATGAGATTGATCAGATAGGGAAGACACTCAGATTGTGATATTTAAGTGTTCTCCAGTGAAACAACTTGTTCACAGACTAACAAATTCTAAGCCCGCAAATTGCACCTCTGTGTGGAGTGTCCAATTAGCTTTTTGTTTCCCCTCATTTAGATAACAGCTGACAGCTGAGAAAAAGTCTTCAATATGAGAAATTAATAGAAGAATAAGATTCAGAGAAGGAGCTCTGAGTAAATAGATGAGATGCATATGGCAAAATAAAACTTGCAGCAAAGAATAATTCCTTCCACAACTCAGGCTAGCATAATTACGAGACAAGAAAGGAACATGATAAGTATTTAGACATAAGACATTTTTAAAATTAAAAATATGATAGAAATAAAAATTTCAATTGAAGTTTTAGATAGTTAGCTTAAGGTAATACATGAAGAATGTGCAAAAAATAGAAAAGATTGAAAGGCAGATTAGAGGTAAAATTAGGAAATTCGTTCTCCGGTTAATGAGAATAGTAGAAGAATAAATAAAATAGGAAGGAAGAAATTACATAAAAATTAAAAACTTTTTCATAAGTGAAGAAGAACTTCCAGATGCAAAGGACCCACTAAGTATACCAAATAATTAGTTAGAAAAAACAATTACAACAAGTTTATAAAATTCACAGGTGTGTGGTGGAAGGCAGCCGGTCCTGTTCACAACCAACCCTGACTTGTCCCCAGGAATCACGAAGACCAAAAGGGCGCTAGACACCTGGTGTGTTTGACAGTATCTAGGCCATTTTGCAAAACTTTGGGAAGAAATAAATACTTTCTAGATAGAAAATTACTAAATACCCAGAGCAATTAATAATTGGCAAAAAAGTTTTAGAAAATAATTAAATATAACCAATATACACTAAGGTATCTATTATATTTAAAGAGAATAATAATAGTACAAGCCTCACAAATGGATTTATATAAAGATAATGATAAATTCAGTTTGGGAGAGGTTCAAGAAGAGGGTTGCTGGAAGAGAAAAGCTAGAAATGAGCTAGAGAGTTTTCATTCTTCAAAAGAGAAAGCTACAAAATAAGGATTTTAAAAAATCAAGAAGTAGCATGGTGAAGCTGTCATTTAGAAATATAGCCATAAGCAGTAAGGAAAGAAGGGGCAGGAGTAGCAGCTGTCCCTGTAAACCATGTACTATTTGACTTTAAATCATGCACTGTTGTATGATTTCACCAAAAATTAGGAGGGAATTTATAAACTTGCAAATCTATCCAACAGAAAAGGCATTCTTGCTTGAGACTCAAAAAAAAAAAATTAGTCATGGGCTTGCTTTTTTTGATGCCTTGATCATTCCAAGTTAATAAAAATGTACCGATACATGATTGGAAAGCAACACAGTGTGTCAAAAATGAAGGCTTCCCATTTACAAAGGAGGAAGAGAGTCATGATGAATTGGAGTTCGTGGGATGGGCCAGTGTGACTCCTTCATTCAGTGGTGTTTGAAATGCACAAAATAAAATCCAAGCCAATTTAAAGACACTACATGCTAGGAGGACATTATAAATAGAATTCTTCTGCAATTTTGGCAACTATCGCATTAGATAATTACCAACCCATTCATTACATAGGCATGATTATATTTGACAAGAAAATTGACTTCTCTGTTGAACTTCATGTGTTTGATTATAATGCCATATGTACCTAAAACAATTGTTTAGAACACTAGAATAGGATACTAACCAAAAAAGTATTTTGTTACCTTTGTCTGTCATGAAAATTCCTATCTTTAATAAAAAGCAATGCAGTATTATACATATCGTCAACCTGTTGATTAATGATATACAGTTTCATTACTGTTTCACAGGTGTTCCATGATCATGATAAAATAGCTCAAGAGAAGGTTTTATTTTTAACAAGTTGATCTTTAAATTGAAACTGTTCCCACTCCATTTTAATTTTTTAAATGTTGATAACCACCTTGAGACCATAATATTAAGTGAAGTAAATTAGACCCACATACTTAAATTTTACATGGTTTCTCTTATGTGAGAAACTTAATGCATAAGTGCAATGCAAAATAAAATGTCCAGTAGCGATAGAGAAAGAGAGAGGGAGAGGAAGAGGGATGGGGGGGGGGACAGAGAAAGAGGAAAAATAGTGGCAGGAAAGAGGACAAAAAAAATGGTATTTCCATCCAGCAAGATGAAATCAGGGTAGATTAATGTCAACACTGTTTATCTCTTTAAATGCCACAAAAATAGTATTTCAGAATTTTAAGGAAGGAAGTAGAGCATTTCTGCACTACAGTTTGAAAAATCCCACATAGTCCCATCTGCTTTCTTAGCAGACTCCCACCTTTTCACTGTACTCTTCAAAGGCCTCTGTCCTCGTTGGGATCTCACACCGGAGAGCCAGACTGGTGAGAGTCTCAGACTGGAGAAGTGCTTGGTGGCAGCAGCTTGAGGTCACTGACATACTTTCCCAGCCAATATTCAAGTTCCTGCTATGCCACCTAACTAATTTTTCAATCTTTTTTAAAAGATTTCCTTTTTATGACAGCCCACAATAAAAAGTCAGTGTGCATAAAAGTAAGGAAGGGTAGTTACTAGTCTGTGAAGCTTTTGTGCTTTTGTTGTAGTCCTATACGAAAGGGGGGAGAGAGAGAGAGAGAAGAGAGAGGAAGGATGGGAGGAATAGAGAGAGGGAAGGAGATAAGAGAGAGATTGAAAGACTGAGACTGCTATCAGTAAGATTAAAAAGTCTTAGGAATATTGTTTAAGACCATGACTTTGATGTGTACCAGCCCCGTCTTTGTATCCCAGCTGCACTGGGTAGAAACAGTGACAGTTAAGGTAGATTGTCATCTTGATTGGCTTGGGAGCTACCTAGGAGAACAGTAAAATATGGTGGTTCAAGTGTCTAGTGAGGTATGACCTTGGGGTCTGTGTCTGGTCCCTGCTCCCTCTTCTGGTACTGTTCCCCTGATCTGCCTTCTGACTGCCATGAACTGAGCAGCTTTGCTGCACTGTGCTGTTCCTCCATGATATCTCTGCCTTGGACACAGTCTACCATGGACTGAATCCCCTGAAATGATGAGCCACATTAAATTGCAGATGTCAAGCACTTCTAAACTCAAGCAAGTCACTTATTCTTCATGAACCTCAATTTCCTCTTCTGTTAAGTGGCAGTCATACCGTCTTCCTCTTATTAATCTTTTTAGGACTCAGTGAAATAATCCACATTACTACACTTTCTTTACATCTTCATTGCTGGCTTCCATTCTCAAATGTTTTCTGGTATCCTGCTTTTTTCTCACTAGAGTTCTCTGCTACATGACATAGTTAAAACTGTAATTTATAAATGATTTCCCCAACTGTTTAGAAAAGATTAATCAATATTTCTTTGTCCAAATACATGCTTATCATTCTTCCTCATTTATCCCCCTATAATAAGCATGTAAGATGTTTGCTGTTTTCTTATTTAATTTGCACACCTGACCAGCCTTCATTCAAAAGTCCTGATATCCACCCTGGAGAAAAAAGGTTAATGTACAATAACTTAGTATATACAGTACCATATACAAATAAGTATTTAATAACCAGTGTAGATAATATACTCCAGTGAGAGGTCTGGTTCTTTTTCTGTTTTCATCCTTAATTCCTAATGCAATCTTAAGTCTTTCACCCAAGTCATTTGGTCAATAGCTGTTCTGTGTAATGTGTATATGTATTTTGCAAGATTCAGCCCTTCCTGAAAGTTGCTCTGTAGCCTGCCTTTGAGCTATGAACTCCCTCATGTGTGTTCAGAATGTAACTAGAATCCACATGCTTCATGCACATGGCGTTTGGGGCACAACACAGAGAAGAGCATGGCTGACTTGGAAAGAGCACCCTGCCTGATGCAGCCCAATTACCTCTCAAAAGTGATCTTTATCGCTTTCCTAGGAAACGTGAGCAAGTTAACTTCTCAGGAGACTCAGTTTTTCTATATGTCGAATGGGGCTATTCATAGATCAGAGTGTGACAGGAAGTTTGTAAATTATTTAGCATTGCAGAATAGGCAGTCAAAACCACTTTGAAAGAGAGCTTGAGGGTGCATATAATTGCAGGAGGAAATGGAGCCTAAGGATGCAGGAATACTGCCTTTCCCTGAAGTTTCTATTGAGGTTCAAGTAGTGAGCCTAACCTGGGCAGATCATAGATATAGATTCCTGTTAATACAGATCCACGTGCAGTTACTGAGCAGATATGAATTGGTGTGCATAAATCAGCTGTCCTGATCACTGCAAATGTCAGAGCTCAAGTTACATAAATCAATTGTCTGTGCATGGAAGGCATTGTTTCATTTTGCTGTATGTAATGTGCATTTGCTCTGCCTTAATAATTTCATCTTTCTGTGGCAATGCATACTCATTCTCCAGTCCTGTGGGACAACTGGAAGGTTAGTTGCTTCTTTAGAGGAGTGTGAGAATCCAAAACACAGACCTAAGTTAATAACAACAGAGCAATTCGTTTAGAAGGTTGGTAAGAAATAGAACATCTGTTTGATTAGATTCTTGTGAAAATAATACCTTAGATTTCCTTTGGTTTATATCTGAATTAAAGCATCTACTTCTCCAATCTAGTTCCTTATAGTTAAATGTAATTTTCTCTAATCATAGAGAATCAAACGCTTCCTATCATCTTCTATGGCTTTGCCAAGATTTAAAATATAATAACAAGGCTTCTATTGTCTGCTCCTCATTTTTAGAATCTCTCGGACATTTCTGAGATGTCTATTATGATTGTAATGATAGCAATGACTCCTCAGTTTCTTGGAGAGTTTTAGCTTTCCTTGATCTCACCTTTGTCCTATTTTTATTCTTTTTTTATAGTCAGGTACTCTGACATTTCAGCAACATCAGTAGGTCAAGAAGAAAAACCAAGTAACTAGTTGTGAAATTTGTAAATAACACACATATTTCCACTTGTTTATGGAATATAAGTTTATAAGTTTATGGAATGTAAGTTTTATATTATATGGAATATAAGTTATATGTCTGCCTAATCATGGTGACCACACATGACTAAGAAACCCCAAATGTGCTGAGGCCTTGTGCCTTGCCCCTCATCAAAAGTGGGGCTAACTCATGAGTGTGTGGATCAGGTGCAGATTATAAAGTTAATATGGATGGAAAATTTCAGTCTTGGCATGTTGGGAAACAAGAGTAATAGAAATGAAAAAAAACTCTTCAATTTCTGTTTGGTTTACTATAAAATTCAGCCTGCTGTTAAATTTCTCTGATATGGAAATTCTGTTTATCTTTGCACATTTTCAGGAATGAAATTGCACAGTGCAAAAGTAGTACTTGGTGATCAACAACTATATTTTTTATGAAGTAGCCAATTGTGTCTTGAAATAAGAATAATTCCCCCGACAATGTACAGGCTCTTATTGTTCGTTATAGCTGTTGTCATTCAGGTGACCATCGTGACTTCTGAAACAGATTGGAGAGTTTAATTCCTTCTTGGGTCTCCTCTACTACCAAGATTTCATACTGAACCCTTTTTTGGCATAGAAATAGATTTAAAAAATAAACAGCAGTGGCTCCCACAACAACCACAACCCATAAGTGAAAGGCTGAGTCCCACCGCAAAGCAACCAGACTGCACATTGTGTGACCCCGCAAACACACTCCATGTTGCAGAGGTGTTCCCCGCACCCAGCAGGTGCCCTCGTCTCTGTAAAGCAACAGAAGCTGAGGGTGTGCCATGTCTGGAGACAGTGAGAGCCGGGCACAAATAGATCCTTAACCTTCTGGTCAGCCCTTATTTATTTCTTTGCTTTCCTGCTTTATATTTTTCTTTGTACATGTGTTTGTGTCTGGCAGAAGACAAATTGTATATTGCTCTCAGAAACATTGGTAAACTTGCTGATATAACTCAGTACATGTTAAATATTGTGAGATGTCTATTAAAAAGCCATGTGTTATGTATTAATATATAAACTTATAGATTGGGGACTCAATATTAAAATACCTGCTCTTTATTTTTCCTTCTCTTATTTTTAATTGTACTTTAACTTCTATACAAATATTATTATTCTCTTTATAAATAAAAAATATATATGACAGTGATAGACCTGAAGTCCTGCTCTAATGCTAGACTTATCTTGAAACTTTGAAGCCTATATATGTGAGGTGGGCACCAGCTTCCCAATGGCAGTGCATTACCAGAAAATCCCCATACGGCGGGAATTCAGTGTTAGATGGTATTTTTAAAGTCGAAATTAGATTCCCTGCTTTGATTATTCCATTGTGGGGCCCAGTTATATTTTAGTGTCCTTCACCCTTCCCTCCTTTATTATTTATAACCCATACTCTTTGAGCAATGACCAGTACTAATCTGTAACCTTCTGTCCTTCTGCCTGATTCGCTGCCTTTTTGAAACTCCAAGATTGAAGCATATATTCTGAGACTTTCTTTTAAAAAATATATTACATTTTTTCATATTTCTGAGCCTGAAATAAGAATCAGTCCTGGGCTTGCAAGTCTCATTCATTTTCAGCAGGGCTGGCTTCGAAAAAAATCGAGAGAACGAGAGGAAGGAAGTATAAAGAAATCACATTTCGTACTCATTATTCTTCACATAAACACAAATACACTTTTGCATATACGTTGGTTAAAAAATGTATTCTTTCTTAATAACTAGATTAATGCATTGTGTTTTTCTCTTTTCCCCCTTGTTTTGCTCTTCATTTTTCTCCCTTTTATCCTTCTCCATCCATCGTAACTAGACCTAAATAATAATAAAACAAAGAAGAGCAACTCATTTGTTCTTGGCGTGCATTAGAAGAAGTGGGGCATAAAGCAGCATGACTGGCGAATTCCCTGAGGACTGAAGACTCCCACTGGTCCCGGGCTCCCGAATGGTTCCCGCCCCTCCCACCCAGCTAATGACTGAAATGGGATCCGTGACCACCAGGAGCTTTTAATTTCTTTGCATTGTTCAGGTCTTGCTGATGCAATGCAAAGTGACAGCTTCCATTCCAGTCTGGCTCATTATCAGCTCTTGCGAGAGACAGCAAAGACACGTCTTTATCTGCACAGTGGGTCTGAGCTTCACTGCCAGGCGCACTGAATTCAGCCTCGCCTAAGGCATAAGGTGCCCAGGAACGCGGGCGCCTGTGCCTCCCAATGGATAGGGGCGGGCAGGTCCACAGCAAGGCCAGGATTCTTCCGGGCCTACAAACCAAAGAAGTTGGCTTGGTTCTGAGCTACCTCTTAGAGATCAGGGAGACTCCCAAGGAAACCCAGCTTCTAGAGGGTACAGAAAAATCTAAGATGTAGATCTTCTCTGGAAGGCTGAGGCAGGAGGATTGAAGTTTGAGTCTAGAGTGGGCAATTTAGCAAGACATTATTTCGATTTAAAAAAATAAATCCTAAAGAGGTGGGTAGGCCCTAGGTTCAATCTTTGAAAGAAAGAAAGAAAAAAGAAAGAGAAAGAAGGAAAAAAGGAAAGAGAAATAAAGATGTGTGTCTGGAAATAGGTGTAAATTACTTTGCTTTACTTGGATATTCACTGTTGATTGTCACATTGTCCATGAGCATTTGTCATTAAGAAGGATGTCCAGTCAGTCCCTGTGAGTTATGTGTTGTTTCTTTTTCTTCTCCTAGAAATGGCTGTACGAACTGCAGTGTAGTTGGCTGATGGGTTTCACTATGTCTAATTTCGGTTTACAAGTAATGATTGAGTATGGCTCCAGATTTTTCTGAGCATGCCCTGGTTAACAGCTCAAAGAATGTCCAAATTTTTACTACATTGGCAATCCTGAACACTTTATCTGGAAGCTGCTTAAGCTGAAACTGATTGTGTATAATTTTTATTAAAGGCATACAAAGATATGCACAGATTCTCACGGTCTATACCAAAACATGCTTATCTGCAAAGCACTTATTGGTACCGAGTGTAAGTAGGGTAATTTGTTAGAACACTGGACTAAAGAAATAGATTAAGCATTTTAAACGCAGGTGAAATGTACTTCAGACCATCACTATCCATTGGCCAATGTAAATCATATATATAATTTTGAATTTTCTAATAACCACATTAAAAAAACTAAAAGGAAATAGGAGAAATTAATTTTATAGTTTATGGAACATCACCTGTAAAATACTATTATTTTACCATGCATATTAAGTTATTTATGAGACAAATCATTATCAGTATTTTACATTCTTCATTGTCATACTCAGTCTTTAGAGGCTAGCTTGTGGTTTATACCAACAGCCACATCTCAGTTGCACGTGGCCTAATGGCCCCCTATGGCTTGTGCTGCAGTAATAGCACACACCAGACAGATGTGGGAACTCAGAGGAAGCCCTGGTTCCTACCAAAAATCATGTCAAAATGCGTCTCAACAGTATTTTGGTTTAGACAAACAATTCACTTGTTCATTCATTTATTTATTCAAGTTAATGTTCAAGGTACACCATGGCCAAGGCATTGCAGTATGGAATTTAGGACAGTGTAAATGTGAAAAAGACAAACTGCGGAGCTGACCTTCCAGCAGGGGAGACAAGAAGAAAGGGACAAATAAATACAGGTCTACTACATATGTATACAAAATATGTATATGAAATGGACACAGGGCTATCAAGAAAAGTAAACAGCATAAAAAACTAGAGAGTGATGTGCGTGCTATGCAGGAGGCTGTGAAGCTGTGTGTTAAGAAGACACTGGAACTGTGGTTGTATCTGGGGGAAGTTCCAGAAGAAGCTGTAAAGGCCTTGAAGCATTTAGGCCACTGGAAGGACTTTAATTTACTGTAAATAGGATGGAAAGCTATGGGAAAGTTTAAAACAGCATATCAGAAGATGACTCATAGAGAAGTAGTTTAGACAATAGCATGTATATATATATGTATATATATGTATATATATATATATATACACACATATATATATGCATAAACACTTTCATTTCTTTTGTAGATTCATTTCCCTTTTAACCTGTCATCATTTTGAGATTAAATTCAGTATGAGGCAAAATGACATTTCTGAACTCCGCTCAAACAGTGCTATTATTAACCAAGCAACTAATAGTGAATTCTGCTTTTCTGTTGTAGAATAGCTGAATACTGACGTGAATTACATGTTAGGGCTGATTTGGAGTTTAGGTGCCTAATTGGAACATTAGTGAAAATGGGGACATTTGGATATTCTACGTAAATGGGTTAGAGTACATGCTTATCTTAATTTGATGCACACAGACTCTGAGTTTGGATTTCTTGGTGTGTAAATGTGTGATTCTAGTTTACTTTCAGTCTACACTGAAATCCGATTCTCATCAGTACTGAATAATGTACAGGATGAAATCAGTGGCATTTTATTCTTATTCCATGTGTATCACTAAGGAAACAAGAAAGAAAACCAAAGACAGCCAGTTTCTTGGATCTGTGATCACCACGTGCTCTGAGACACCTGGAAGCTATGTACAAGCCATTTCTTATCTTCTATTAGAATCGGAAGTTATTGCTGCTCTCCGATTTAAGTTTTCTGCAGAGTGAAGCAAGTACATTTACCTCTGAAAAGAAATCCACCTGAAATTCTTGGTAGTAGATGGGACTCTAAGAACAAATCTCTTGCCACCATCCTTATTTAGTAAAAGACTCTGAAAGCAGTCAGGGTGAAATCCAGGATAAGCAGAAGAGTAGATATTGCTTTTGAATATCATGATGAAAATAAACATCTCTGAAAGAGCGAGAGTTCACAGCTCCTTCGGGAGTTCAGAATGAATGAAAAGCCAGTGAAGGCTTCGAGGAGATTCTCCATTTGATTTGATCTCACTTGGTCATTTCTTCCTGGGATCTGAGGAACTGTCCTCAGTGCATTTGGCTGTCATTGTCTGCCTTTGGAATCCCAAGGTTTAGAGAGCAAAAGGCACTCTTTTCCGTGAGAGTAGAATTGTGCCTGTCTTGCTCACAGCTGCATCTTCTTTTTTAGAACAGGGTCCTGAGCTTGCACAGGCTGCTCTGCCAAAGCCAGTTAAGGGAGATTATCCTTTAGGAAAACCTTTGGAAGTACAACTGGTTTCCCTTCCCCAACATCTCTTACCCTCAGTTTCACTGAGAGCTGATTTATATAATTTGATCTTGAGGAAATGGACTTTCTGTGTGGTTTTAATACCAATGGTTTGTAACATTCATTATTCTCAAAGTAATATAAAAATTTTATGTATCAGATTGCTATTAAGTGATAAGTAGAGGGCTTGGATTTAGCTCAGTGGTTCTGACACCTGCCTGCAAGCACAAGGACCTGGGTTCCACCTTGAGTAACCACATACAGCAATGCTGGGCATGGAGACTCACACCCACCAGCTATCAGTACCACATACCACAGTGCTGGGCTTGGTGGCTCACGCCTGTAATCCTAGCACTTGAGAGACAGAGGCAGGAGGATTTAATGAGTTTGAGGCTGAGTTCAGGGCCATCCTGAACTACAAAGTGAGACCTTGTCTCAAAAACAAAACAAAACAAAACAAAACAAACAAAAAACAAATGATGGGTAGATAAAGTTTTGGCCCTTTACACAGTGTTTTTAACATAATTCAAGAGGTTGATTTTACATCGTGTAACAGTTCAAACTTTCGAAGGCCTATTGTTTGTTTGTTTGCTTTTTCACTTGAGACAGGGTCTTACCATGTAGTTCAACCTGGCCTTGAATTCACAGGGGCCCTTCTGCCTCACCCTGTAATCTCAGCATTCAGGAAGCTGAGTTTGAGTTTGAGGCCCATTTAGGCTACATAATGAGTTCAGAGTCAGCCTGAACTGCACAGCAAGAACTATTTCCAAAAAGAAAACAAGATACACAAAAGGCATTATTATAATTACTTAATTTTTGTTTCACAGCATGGACATGAGAAAAAACATTTTTGAAAAGGAAGGGAAAGTGTGTGTGTGTGTGTGTGTGTGTGTGTGTGTGTGTGTGTGTGTGTGTGTGTTAGGGTGTGTTTTAACAAGTCTTTTCCTTTCTATAAGACTAACTTTATTAGCTATGAGAAAATTATATTCCATATGAGAGGAATTAAAAGAAACAAAGGCATTCAGTTGAATCACTTGCTAGTACTTGTAAGGCAGGGAAACGCTCCCCTCTGGAAGTGCATGCCCTCCTGCTTCCTGAAGGGCTTTGCGTCTTAAAAAGCAAGGTGCCTGATTTAGACACACGACGTAGTTTACAATGCCCAGAACTGCACCATAGCTGTAAAAAACTCGCTGGAGAGATGTTACATGGGTACAGCCGACATGCTGAGCTCAGCTCACCGTAGCACGGAATTTTCCAGATTGAAGTATTACCTTATCTCCCTACACAAAAGCAGAATAAAGCTACATACATTGGCTCCTGGAATCCTATACACATTGCTTTAAAAAGTCTCACATACAGTCTATGGGTGAAAAAATCATAGTGAAATTTATGGCTTGGAAAATGAACTGAAAAAAATTATGGAAAGAAAATAATCTGCTTTAAAAGTACATCTCCTGGACTATGTCCTAAAATGTTTCTGAACTTCTAGGTGCTTGGTAGACTTGGATGAGATCATCAGTGTTGTCCCACCCCCCATAAGCAAATGGTGTTTGGAAAGGGACTGTTTAATGCAAAGGCCACTCCTGGGATGTGAGGCATCAGCCCTGGGAAGGAATCTGACCTGACCGTTCCCTCCTGTTCCCACCTGCTGCCCGGCCACTGTGAACGTAGGGCCGCTGCTCCCAGCTGCAGGTGAGCTGGGCCCGAACCACTTTCACAGTCCAGAAAGCATGACATTCCTTGTTACCAGCGGGAGGAAAGGCTAATTGAGAAGTGTGTATAAAGGCTGTAATGAGTAGCATTTACATGTATTGATTAGAAGTAGGGCCACCGTTTCTCATTTATCACCACCAGCAGCTGTGAAATTCTCCCCACGTCAGTTGGCATGGCTCACATTCCTGTTCCTCTGGTCCTTTATTGCTTTTCCCCCCCTTCGCCTCCTGAACCAGAGTGCTGATCCACCAGCTGGAATGGCCTGGTAATTACTCCAGCAACTTTACCAGCTGCCACAATTGCCAAACCGCTGGAGTGAAAAATTCCATCCCACATTTCCGATTTTTTACATTACCATTGCATAATCATATTTGACGAATAATTAACCTAGGTTAATACTTCAGGGGGCCATTTGCAAGTAAATTGATAAGCTGAGTGCAGTCCCGGCTCCCGAGGGCGGGGGACTCTGGTGGTGGTACGTGGAGTGAAGGCCCAGCTGTGCTCTGGGGAGTGTCCATCCTGACCAGCCAAGCCCTCCAAGGCTGCTCACTCCAGAAGCCTTTTGACTGTGACTCAGTTGGGTTAGAGCAGCAAGGACCCTAAGCTAAGGTTGCCTCAAAGGGCTGAGATCTCCTTTTTCTTAAAGGGCTGGCATCCCTGTCCATAAACGTGGTGTGGTACGGGTCTTTAAAGTGTCTTTACGTCCATCTGGAGTTCAGGAAGCCGTGGGTTGGTGTTTAGGACATTACAAACACTATTTGTCTTTTGATCTTTCACTTAGACAGTGAAGAAGCTCCATGGGCTGGCTGGAGTGGGATTTCCTTTGCTTTCCTCTATTTGGAAGCCAAGGAAAAAAATGTGTGAATATGGATAGAGAAAATCAGGGGCGGTAGTGGATGATGATCCTGTTTCCAGATCAAAAATCATTGGGTTGGCCACTGTAGAAAACCAGAGAGCGAGGGTAGCAGGAGAGTATCCCAGTCAGATCACCTGAATTCTCAGATCCATTCATGACGCCACGCATGTGTGTCTGACTGATGTATTGAATCTTCTTGCAGTTGCTTTATTGAAAATACTCGTGATTTCTTCTCTCTTCATTTGTTCATTTTGGAACCATATCTCCTTCAAGGTGGATGCAAGGAGTATATGATTCCCCTATGATTTCAGAATTTGTATTTATACTACGCTGTTGGCTTTGATGTGAGAGCCCAGTGTTCCGAAGATGGGACCCTGTGTACGGCCGGGCGGAAGTAGGCTGTCAGCATCCATCACTGTGTGAGGTATAGGAGGGAAAAGCAATTCCTTTTAGACTCAACTGTAGCACTAAGTGAAATCAATGGCCAAACAATCTAACACAATTGGTCACATATTGATAGAATTAAACACTGCTGTTAATGTGACTTCTCATTGATGTGATAAAAACCGGAGATGGTAAAAGTAGCCTGAAGCCTTTAGACTGTATTTATGGAGAAAGGTTTGGGGTGAAGATGGGGAAGGAGAAAAGGGAATGAGAATTATTTTACTTCATCTACTTAGAGCATGATTTTTTTCCTTCAGCTACTTTTCTCTTTAGAACAGTGTTTCAGGGCTTGGCTCCTCCCCCCCCACTGCTAAAGTGGAAGAAGGCACTGGTGGTAGCTTGTTTAAAGTGATGTTATGGTACTATCCATCTATGTTATCCATAGTGCATGCAAAGCTGTTGACAGATGTGCAGGAGAGTCTTGTGGAAAAGAAACATGTCAACTGCACTCATGAAACACCACATTCTGCTGTATCGCACAGTCCTGCCCATAAGCTTTGCTTGTCAAGTGCACACTCTTAAGATTTTTCGCACTATTTGCAAAGTGCTGAGGCCAGAAAAGCCTGGCCATATCAGACAGGTGACTAATTGTCCAAGTTGGCCGCTGCCTGTTCCTGTATGTTGTGGTCTGAGTCAAGAGCACCCACATCGATGACTCTGATTTCTGGAGTGGGACCTAAGAGGGAGTGGGGCCAGGCCAGTGCCTTGCACCCACCCTAACTGGTTGAGTGGGTTTATGTGGGAAAGATTAGACTAATTTATTTACTAGATTTTAAAGCGATTGCGGGTGCATTGGTGAATGTACTCAAGGATTTGAATGTGCAGTATTTTCCTGGATGGGGTAGTCTGTTTAGTGTTGTCAGAGTACTTTGACACGCCATTGTGCCTTTAGTGGTTTACCGGTTGGAAGGTTGTCTCTGCCGCCAGATATGTGTGCTCTATGACTGTGACATTGCTTTGCTCCCTGTTGCTTCAGCCTGATGTTTACAGGGGCAGAGCCACAGGGATGACTTCCGAGATGGTGCTCCGTATAACTCCATGGTGGGGACATTCACATAGATCACAGTGCGTAGCTTGGGGGTCTTCATGAGCTGTGTCTGAACATATCTCAGAAAGACATGTAAAACCATGGTACTGTGTCCTCATTCAATGAATCTGGCACCGTGCAGCTGTTGGCTCGAAGTGATCATGAAAGGGGAACATTCCAGATGGATCCAGGACATTGAGGCAGCCATGACAGCATCTCTGCAAACACGTACAAACTCCAGAGCTATTTCCCAAAGTGCAAAGCATGATGAGATAAGTGTGTTTAAAGTGAGGAGCAGGATTTTGAAGGGAAATCATTATTTTTTAATTTATATTTTCACCACAGTTGTTTACTTCTTAAACTCTATGCAGCAGCTTTTGGGAAGGGAACATAGTAGATATTCAATAAGTATCTTTAAATGAGTGAGTGAGTTTTCTGTGGCAGTTGACAGAAAAGGCCAATTACTTTATGGGTGAATAACTGTGTGTATGCAAATCATCTTGTGAACTTTTAAAAACACAAATTATTGAGCTTTGTCCTCAAGGTTCTTCATTCATTAGGTCCAGAGTGGAGCCCAAGAATTTCTTCATTTTTAATATTTTGACCAGCTCTGCTGGTTCTGCATCTGGACCATATTTTGAGAACTGCTGGTACAGGTTGTAATGATAGCAATGGTGACAAGAGACGATGATAGTGTCAATGCTCTGTATTACTTCATTCTGCTTTTTACATTGGGGCTGAAGTTCCCATGCCACACATTTTTAGATGACTCTTGTTTCCACAGTATAAGGTCAAAATCCTTTATGAATGCTGAAAGCCTCTGTAGTCTTTGAAAGTGACCCTCAACCCCACTCCAAACATCTCTCAATTCTGGTTGAGTCACCTATAGAGCTCTGTGAAAGTCTAGATTCTAGGGTCGTGGTCCAGAAACTCTGCATCTGTAGGTTCAGCTAAATCATTCATCTTTGTAAAGCTTCACAGTCATACTAAGTTACCAACTTAGGGAATGTGGGCAAGATTGTAGTTAGACCCAAGTTCATAACTGCATAATCTTTTGTGATAAAATAAGAATAAAAATGAATGGAATAGGCAGTAATCTTAAAATAAAAAATAAAAAATTTATAAACAAATAAAAGTAAAATTCAGTTGAGAACTAAAAATAAGTAGAAAAATTAAATTAGGGAAACTTATCTGGAAGAAACTGGTAAGACACAGATGAGTATATTAACAAATCTATGCCAAGAAATTGGAAAATGTCTTAATGACATTGACAATTTATCAGATGATTCATCAGAAAACAATTGTGATCATTGACTCAGGTGCTTACTGTGCCCCAGGCAGTGTCCCAAGCATAGGGCCCCAAAGTGAACCGAACAGTTGAACATCTCAAGCCTTCTAGGGTTTTCTTTCCATGAATTGGAATATCAAATTCTGATTATCCACGTGATGGAGGCAAGAACTCAGTTACATGTATTTAAAAAGATGAAAATATGTTAAGGAAAAGACAGACAAACTGCCTCCCAGTGGTACTCATCAATGCACATTCCAGGACTATAGTTAGGTATTAGTAAATATATAGGAAATGTGTCAGATCGGTGAGCCTACTAATTTTAAAATGTTGCTTTCAGCAGATGTTGAAATTGTATTCAATAAAATTAACAGTCTGTTCTTGATTTTTAAAAAAGTCTTAGAATGCCGAGGAGAGGAGAATATATAGTTAACCTGATAAAAGATGTCTGAAACCAAGAGCTAACATTATACTTCATCGTGAGCTAGTGGAGACATTCCCATTTAAACAAGAGACAAGAGATGAATTCTCCCTGTCAACCCTCTTATTTAGCATTGTCTGAAAGTTCAGGAAGATACAATAAACAATAAAAATAAGAATAACCGGAGAAAGAGGAGAGAAAATTATAGTTCTGTGGTGACAGAATGATTAGACACACCTGTGAAACCCAGAGCAACAACTAAATAATTTTTTGAATTAATAAGCAAGTTCATCACAAGTGAGTGGCTGCAGGATAAATATACAAGAATCTATGGCATTTCTGTGTAACAGCAATAAACATGTTAGGAGATACAAAACCATAAATTATCAACGCAGGTGTGACATGTGTATAAAGAAAACTGTGAAATTTTTTGAACAGTACAAAAGATTTGAATAAATGGAAATGTGTATTACATTCTTGGGTGAGAGTACTATAAAACAAAATGATGTGGAGTTATTTCCCTCAAATTAATAGTTTTTATATAATTACAGTCAAAATCCATATGAGACTATCAGGTTGACTTGATAAAGCCTAAATGTGTAAGTATAAAAACCTAAAACAGTATGAAAAACAGAAAAGTAAATTATAAGGAGGTGGGAAACGGAGTTATAACTTGTCCTGATACATACTAAAATGTATTACAGCCATATAAACATCAAGCCAAGGAAAGTGCTGTCTTAAGAACTGAAAGTCAAGGCCGAGAACACTCACAGACATTTCTACAACAGGTCCTAGGATATGTGAAGATTCCAAGCAGGGTGGTTAGAACAGCATAGGCCATGTCCTGGGGTCGAGAGATAAACATATTCAAGAGCTGAAGTCCAATGTGGCTGGGGAATAAGTAAGTTTAGCACATACCTACACAACTGTTTAAAAAGTGTGGTAGTTTCTATCTAGATGTTTCCCAAAGCCTCACGCACTTATAGTGAGTTCTGGGGAGATGACTGGATCATGGAGTGTGATACTCACCAGTAGATGAGTCAGCTGATGACGTAAGCACAAGATGAGATGTTGAGAGGCGGGGCCTGGCCCTTGGAGGCAGTCAGTGGGGGTGTGATGTGAAAGGGCACCCCCACCCCCTTAATGCTGTCTGTGTAAGCAGCAGCCTCCTCATGTGGCTCTCCTCTCTCAGTTGTCCACCTCTGTGGTGTTCCTCTTTCTTGGATGGAGCATATTGAAACTTTGACACTCTTAGCCGGAATAAACTTGTCTCTTAAATTGAGGGCATCGAGAATTGTGCCTCACTGATAAGAAACGTGACTGAGATAACACTGTTTGAATATGCTTGCAAAATAGGCCCTTTAAAATTAATAAAGGATCCTTTTTGACTCAATAATCCTTTAATCTTAAAAGAGAAATAATCAAACGTACAGAGTAGTTGTTAAGAATGTAGGCATTCCTTACACTACTGTTCGGAGGAGCACTGAAACTCAAAACAGTTGAAGTGATACCCAACAAGGGACATGTTAAATAAATTTTGACACTTTTAGAAGAATATTTTGAAATTATTAAAAAGCATGATTTGAGTGACTCAGACATATACTTAACAGATTCAAATTGCAGGATTTAATTATTCAGTTATTCTCTATATATTCCTATCTTCAATCAATATACCCATATGCAAATCTATCAAATAGCTAGCCAGGATTTATTCTGGGATTGTGGGCTTATAAATATTTTATAGTTGAAATCTTTTAATCTTCAACAATTTTAGCTGATTGTCTCAAAAATCACTTTTTAAGTAAATATAATAAACATAAACATTGAAGACTTACTGTGTCATTTTATTTGTTTATTTATTATTGGTATATGTTTGCCATCCATAATTTTTGCATTCATGGGGGGAAATGGTACATATATACAATGTGTTGATTGCTTTTACTTCTCTTGTCCCCATTCCCCATTCTTTAGAACTCCTTCCCATTTCCACAGGATCTGTCTCCTTGTTTCCTACCATCTTTATTCTGTTTTATACCTTAAATTATTTATATTTTGGGTTTATCATAAGCCTCAGGTCATGTGAAAAGAAGCTGAAATCAACACGGGGAAAGAGACAGGTGAATGCAAAGTGATCTGTCTTAGCCAGTGATTATCATCAAATGCATTACAGTATTGGAGGATCTGGGATACTTCACTATTACTTTATATGTTGATACTTTTCCACATGCTTGTTCAATGAAAGGGACCAGTGTAATGTAGTAACAAGGAACAAAGCATCTAGAGATGAGTCCTTGGAGACAATTAACACTTATGAGCCTGTTACTTCATCTATGAAGTGAGTTTAACATGAGTTTCTCCCAGTACTTGGTGGTGAGAATTTAAGGAGATGACGTGGACTCAGGTAAAGTTGCTGGCCAAGTCGTGTGATGGGCCTGTTAGGTACTTTCAGTCGTCTGACTGGCACCCCATCTTTCTCTGTCACATCATGAGTCATTACCTCTTGCTTCAACCCAGCAAATCATAATTTACCCACCATCAGGGGAGGGCCCAATCTCTTACTGCAGAGTCAGCAAGCTGTGTACCACCTGTGTAGGCACCGGGGCCTGGGCATGGAAGGGTCACACTTCATTTAATGTTCTTTTCTCAGCATCTTGAACTTTTTAATACTTTTTGAACAAGGCACTTGGCATTTTTATTTTGAACAACATACTGCACATATCGAAGCTACCTTTACACAAGAAACGGTCCCATCATACCTGTCTCAGCCAGTTGCCCGAAAGGCTGCACTATCCGACAGAACCATGACAGTTCCTGGATGGTAGAGGAACTTGCATTGCCTTTGGTCTTGTGCAGTATGAGACGCAGCTTTGGCCCCAGAGGGCCTGTATCTAGGGAGATGGGGTTAGCGAACTGGTTGGGTGCTAACAGGTCGTGTTTTGTTGCTGATTTTATGAGCCCCCATGTCGCTGTCCTCTTCTCTGCTTGTGTTACTTGCTCTTATTTATAAGAGCAACTATCACTTGTTGGCCACAAAAGCTCTTTTATCTTAGTTTTTGTAAATTACTGAAAACCACATTGCCCTGTTTCTGGTGGCCCTGGCTCTTTCTGAGTCCCAGTATATCTGTTACCATCAGCTCAGATCACTCCTTTTGGGCAGCGTCCGGGCCAGAAGTGGAACCAGGAGTGCTTTCAGTGTTCACTCAGAACCGGATGTCTCTGAATCAGGGAGGAGTGCTGAGTGGCTCTGCACTGTGTCTCAGTACCAGGAGGGAGGTGGCATGTGCTCTTGGTCTAGGCTGTGAGTTTCCACTGCTTGATTTGCAAGTTGATCCTGCTGGAAAGACCCTTCAGTCTGGCTTCACTGAATGGCTGTTCTACTTGTAGGAAAGACTTGAGAACAACTGGTAGCTGGTTGATTTGAAGGACAGTTGGGAGTCATTTGCTAGTGCCACTTTTAGAGGACATATATAGTAGACAGAGCATCGCTGACACAATGAGAGAATAATACCATCATTAGCTGGCTGCCGGGAGATCCAGTCTGTGAGCTTACTGCTCTCATGTCTAAAAGGTGGTATTACTACATGTGTTCCCTATATTGCTGAGTTGTGAGGATCAGAAAGGGGTGAAGAGAGGCGCTTTGTGGAGCACCGTAAATGAGCAGGAGTTTGCTATGGTGTGAATGTGTTTCTTGAATTTCATGTATTGGAAAATCTGTCCCCAAAATCATGTATTGATGGGCCTGGGGCAAGGCTTTTGGAAGGTAATTAGGATCAGATAAGGTCACAGAATAGGGTCTGCCATAGGGGCATTATTGACCTTATTATGAAAGGAAGAGACCCCAGACCAAGCCTGATAATGCCCTCCACCGTGCCGGGACCCAACAGGAATATCCTCATCATGCTGCCCCCATGTCCTTGCACTTCCAGCACCGTGAGCCAAATAAACTTCTTTCCTATAAAACTTCCTGACTGTGAGGTATTCAGTTAAAGTCACAGAATATGAGCTAAGACAGCACTATCATCTACATTCTATTTTTTTACCAATCTAGGCACAGAATCAAAGTTTTTTTTTTTTTTTTTCTACCTTGGTATCCTCCTGCATCCCAGTTTTGTGTTGATAGGATTCTCTTGGCAGTGGGAATAGCACGTGCTAAGGGCTGGGGGCTAAATGGCAACATTTTGGTGGGAGGAGCTACAGTTAATTCCAGAATGAGCCGGGCACTGTGGCACTTGAGTTACCGGCTGAGGGACATATGTTTAAAATAGGAACTATCACAGTTAAGAGGCCAGAGGTCTTAAATCAAGGTGTGGGCAATTTGCATTTCTCCTGGGGCCTCTCAAAAACAGTCTGGTCCTTACCTCTGTCAGCTTCTAGCAGATGATATTGCTCATTGGTTTGTGATTGAGTCTTGTTCTGTAACTTATTTCGTGTGTGTGTGTGTGTGTGTGTGTGTGTGTGTGTGTGTGTGTGTGTGTTCATTCAAATACCCCTACACCTCCCTCTTTTTTAGACTCAGCTAGATAAACCAAAATAATTTCCTTATCTCTGGCCTAATCACCTCTGCAGGGACCAGGTCATCCAGAGTCACACAAAGGCTTGACTTAGTCACAAGTACAAGACTGCACCCTTCTTAGCCATGTGCCAAATTTAGCAGCAATGTAAGTTTTTATAAAACACCTTAATCAGGATTTTAGGTGCCAGAAAAGCAGCCAGAGGGAGTCTGGGAAAACTGTCCCTTCCCCTGTGGGCAAAGCCTACTGCCTTCCTAGGATTTTTGTCAAATCTCAGCTCATATCAAGACATCAGGCCCTCCTTGAAGGCTGAGGTTAGGGTGAAGAAGGCAGGAAAGCCAAAGCGTAAAGCTTTGTGATTTATATGTTCTTCAGAGTACTGATGGCTTTGGTTTATTGAGGTCTTGTTCTGTTCTTTTACATTTAAACACAATTCCAGAGACCTTCGATGCATTCTAGTTCTATCCTAAATGTGTGTCCCACTTTCCTGAAAGCATCTATATTAATGTACTACAAATAAAAATGAGATAGTTTTGTCTTAAATTCCTTTTCTTAGTCCCACAATACATTATCATTAATAAGCATAACAAATATTTGGGTTATTTAAAAAACTTGAGTTTCAGAAATGCATTAAGAAGACTAAGAAATTGTCACCCCCAACCAAAGCAAATCTTGGTCTCTTACCTAGGTATCAAAGCATTTCTAATGTAAGCTCCTCCTCTCTTGTCCCCTTTGGTGAAAAGCGAATGGTTTGTCCCAAAGCACAGAGGAGAAACCTACCTTCCACCTCTGCAGAGAGATATAAGGCTGCTCTTCTCTTGAAGAACATTACGTGATGAGTCTGTAGTAAAGAATGTTCATGGTATTATTGGGCTGTGGCATTGATCTCTTCTGTGAGGCAGGAGAGGAGAGAATGAACTGCTGAAAATTGTTTACAATCTTGTAGGTGTCCCTGTGTATTTAGCTGCAAGTCTGCTTCGAAGGAGGAGAAAGAATTCACTCCGTTAACTAATGAAAAGAAAAAAGATAACTGCTTTTTAGAAACAAAAATATTACTTAATAAAGCTCAGCCACAGTGAAATTAGGTTTTCCAGCCCTTGTTTTTCTTTTCTTATTGATGTTTTTTTGTTGTCAAATCATAAAACTCTAGGCTATCAGAAATCCAATGAATCATCCCCATCTGAGTGTGGTAGTGTACACCTGTCATCCTAGCACGCTGGGAGGCTGAGTCAGGAGGACTGCAAGTTCAAGCCCAGATGGGTCACTTAGCGATTTAAAGGGGCTCTGTCTCACATACTGATATATATATATATGATATATATATGATATATATATGATATATATATGATATACATACTAATGGTGATACTAACACTAACAATAGTGTTCTTGCAATGGCATGCAATTGCTAATTTTGTCCTTCCTACTGCAAAACAAAAACAAAAACAAAACCCCACAATGAATGAATCAATCTCTTAGTCCTGGCCTTAGAAGAACTTAATTTCTTCTTCTTTTGATCACTTTTTTTGCTCCTTATAAAAGTAAGATTTTATAGCACCCCACCTTCTTCAATTTCATGCGGTCTTCTGTGCTGATGTTAAGACATTTTATACGTATTATTCCATACGTCATATGCTTTTAGAGATGTTTAAAAATACATATGTGTGATAATATTCATAGAAACATGAAGACATCCATTTACCTAATACACATTTAAAGAAATCACTTACTAATTAAACTGATTTTTATGGAATTGTTGTATGTGTCATCTCTGTTCTGGATGCTGACAATATAGAAAGGATCAAAGCTAAACATAATTCCTTGTACTTATTTACTTTTCAGTGAATTGTATAAAAAGGAAGTCTCGAGACTTGAAGTAGCTTTGGGTTGGAGGAGAGCATGAAAAGAGGATCTTAGGGCATTCTCTTACCTCTGGTGGTGTCCAAGTAGGTCCTTCCAGTGGTAAAATGCAGACTCAGGAGAAGCTGCCAAAGAGACTGGGTGGATCAACGGAATGAAATGAGCACCCTCATTATTCTGTTCGGTTAGTTTGAACTTCTGTTAGTGTGAGGCAGGAGGAGACAGATGCATGAGGAACTCACCTGCCCCAGATGTGGTCTGAGGAAAGAGAAAAAGTGTGCTTGGGTTTAAATGCGTTCTCTTCCCATCAGGCTTGTGTGTTGTAATGTGGTCCCCAGTATGGACTTGTGAGAGGTGGTGGGACTTCTGACCTTGGCAGGTCCTTAGGTAGGCAGGAAAGAGTTCCCAGGCTGGTCCCCTGGTCCTATCCTGTCTATTCTCAAGAAAGTCTAACCTGAATTTACAAACTCGTCTATCTTCAGGGAAGTGTCAGCTGGCAGTGAGGCCATCAACACCTTAGATAATACAGAAATCCCTTTCTACAGACAGGACTGTGGTACCTCATTCTCCCTGTGGCTTCCTGTCACATGATGTTATTTCTTCTCCCTGCACACACTCCTACCATTGCTGCCTCCATGTCCTTGGGCTTACAGAACTGTGTGTTCAATAAACCTCTTTTCTTTATAAAGTTAGCCTCCTTCAGGTGTTTTGTTCCAGCAACCAATATGAACTCTCACAATATGCTTATGTAAACCTTCCTGAGAATAACTGAAGGAGCTTGCCCTAGAGGTTGTCTAGAACTGGATTTGGATGTTGAATAAAGGTTTGTGGAAAGCCCCTTTCTACAAATTTCAAATGCAGCAAAGAATTTTGAAAGAAGGTAAAAAGTCTTCTGTGGAAAAAAAAAATTCAGTGTTTTCCCATACTGTGTCTTCTTTCTAAGAGCTACTCCGACTAGCCAGAAATGGACTTTCGGGAAGTAAAGCCACTTAAGGGTTAAGAAAGCAGGGAGTCCTGGGGGAGTTAAAGATTTATATCTGTCTCAGAAACCCTAGGATTGGGCTGGCAGATTTTTGCACATTTCAGAAACTCAAATAATTGCTAAAGAGAAATGGGCTGAGGGTGGCAATGAAAGGAAATACTTCACTGAAGGCCTGACTGTTAGACTGAAGAGTGTAAACCTGCATTAATTCTTCCACTCTATGAAGAAGCATTGTTGAACAAATACATTAACTATCATGACCTTCTTTGAGGTTCAGTAACAGATGGAAGAGTCTGAGTTCCTGAGAGATCTGCAGGACGTTTCCGTAGTGGAACTGAGGGACTGTGGGCAAATGGGCAAAGAGGCTGATATATTTAGGAAGTAAAATGATGGTGTGAATCTCCACAAACCGAACAACTCCTAACATCGGAATAGTCCTTCCTCCTTCAAATACTGACCCAGAACCTACAGGTGCCAACCATCAACAGCACAGAATTGCCCACAACTTGTGCTCTATTTTGAAAGAATTTGCCTTTTTTAAAAAGAAAAATACTACAGTCCCTGGTGTCTGAAGCTAGTTGTAGAATAAATACAGTATATGAAAAAGCTTATTTACGATAGAGAATGTCTAGATCTTACTGTGATACATTGGTGACAAAATGTTGGTATTTCAAAAAGTTTCATATACTGCATAAAATAATACTCTGGAAAAATCTAATAATTATAAGGCAAAGTCACATTTTGGTTGTGATTTCTCCAGAGCACTTAAGTTGTTGATGCCCTTTGATTAGCTGTTTCTTTTAGGTTCTTTTCATCACCATTTTTCATCTTTCTGTACCTTAGTTGCCACTGTCTATAAACATCTGGGTTATCTGGAAAATTGCTGTTAGAAGAATATCTATAAATTGAGATAGACATCGGAGTTTGTTTACCCCACAATTTATCTGTGTTCAGACAGCACCGTAGCGAGTACCTCTCATGGTTTAGCTGCTCTCTTGTTTTCTAGTACTCCGATGAGAATGATCAATTATCTTTCTAAATGTCTCCTTTTGGCTAGGAGATCTCAGAGAAAACTGTCACTTAATGTGATTTTTATAACAAATTCTTTACAATTTCCCAAAGCTGTATTCTTCTTCTTCTTCTAGGGTCTTAGCGACATGGCAGTCTCACCCCTAAGGACCTGAAATGTCCCCCACTTAGCCCGTGGGTCCCACAGCCTGTCAGAGTTTGCATTCTCCACTGAACTCAAATGGTTTGCTTCTTTATTTGCACCCACTTCATGGCCTGGATGTGGAGAGAGAGAAAGAAAAGGTCCAGGGCTCCACAATTCTCTTCAAGGATGCCTCTCATCCGTGACCTAAAGGTCTCTTGCAAAGCTCCGTCACCTCACATTTCTGTATCCTCTCCTTAGCACTGAGTTGGGAACCATGATTTGGGGGGGGGGGGAACATTTGAGATCCAGACCATAGGAGACATCTTCTGAGTCTTTTCACTCCACTTACATGTGTTTCGGTAAAAACAAAAAAGGCTGATTTTTTGCTAGTTTATAATTTCATTTTAAAAGAAGTTATATTAAAGCATTATTTATCAGAGAAGGGGATAACGGATTTGTTTTACTGGCTTCTTTATTTTCTTTTACTTTTCTCAAAATTTCTACAATGAGAATGGATTTGTTTCAGTGTTACTAAAATAGTTCTACGTTGTAGGTATTTTCTTGCATGACTTTCTAGGAAGACAAAATATAGTAACTCTCCTTATCTATTCAGTGGATACCACAACGTGACCTAGTAACCGTGACGGCTAATAGGTGACTGACAGTGGCAGGTGACATGCTCAGTGTGGCTCCTCTGTACAAAAGCACAGCTCCCACTGTCAGGACGAGGAACGTGAGAGATAGAGCAGGTGCTGCAAGATCTCACCGTGCTCCTCAGAACACAGCAAAATTTAAAAGGTGGGAAATATTTAATTCCAGAATTTCCCGTTGATATTTTTAGATTTTGGTGACCATGATAATTATAATCTTAGAAAGTGGACAGAAGGGAACTACTGTGTAGCAATTCTGCAACTACAGTTTATTTATATGCATTTAATTATAGGAGACGACGTGCAAGCTGTTCAGACTTAACACTGCAGAGCCCAGTCATTTTAGACAGATACAAATTTAACCTATATGGATGCTGAAGCTGCTTTTGACTTCCTGAAGAAAGCAAATAGAAACAGATTTTCAGGGGTAAACACTGATTCTGTGAAATATACTTTGAAGCCAATGGGAAAGTCCCAGACGAGGTTAGAAACTCTGATTTTTCTTTCCCTTCTCTATCGTTTACTAAACAATTCCACAGTATTTTTGCTTTTCCAGTTTCTTTTAAACTCTGCAGGTCAGAGGAGTGGAGAGGGAGAGATGACTGGGGTATCTTAGGATGTCGTCAGCATTTCAGAAGGAAATAAGTGCCCTGATCAGGGTACTGACAGGTTATTCATCTTGGATTGCCTAACTTGTGTCCTGTACTTCATATCGGAGAGATTTTCTTTCCACACGAAGCTCCACACATAGAAGAGATGAATTTATTGGACCTATGCAGTAAACCACACACACACACACACACACACACACACACACACACACACACACACACAGCATCCCCTGAACTTCAAAGCAGTTTGAGTATTTCAGATGTTTTTCAAAGGAAGCTCTTCCACCCCAGGTGCTGTACTGACCACAGTGATATGATTCTTAGTCTCACTGAAGTGAGTATCACAGGAATCTTCTCAAAGGCACAAAGAGCCATTTCCTAATGGGAACAGAAAGGATAGCACAGAATAGAAAGGGATTTCTGTATTACCTAAGGTGTTGATGGCCTGACTGCCAGCTGACACTTCCCTGAAGATAGACGAGTTTGTAAATTCAGGTTAGACTTTCTTGAGAATAGACAGGATAGGACCAGGGGACCAGCCTGGGCACTAAGGTTCAGAAGCTCGTTTACTCCCTGACTGCGTTTTGCTCTCTGGCTGCCCCTTGTTTCCTGTCCACTTTCTGGAGTCAGGGTCCCGAATTTCTTCTCTCATGGGATGGGATGATTCCTAGGTTTTCCCAGTAACTATTCCTTGGTAGACCCTGGTCTTGGATATCCTTCCCAGGACCAGTATTAACTATTGTCTTTGGATATGTAATCACATCATCCTCTCTTTATAGCAGTTCTATTAGGGTATTCTGTCATTAGTCCAACTGCAGGAGGATAACAAAGAGCATGTTAGCATAGCCAGTGCGTGGCACACCTGGCATTCCAAAATGTGTCTCATCCCAGAGATCCTCTCATCAAAACAGTTTTGAGAAATACTGAGTGGCAGTGTGAGTTCTGGCCATAATGTTGATATTTCAGATGCTAACATCTAGAATTTGGTCAGGAAGGAGTAGAGATTGAGAAGGAGCCACACTTTTGTACAAACATTCTTTTTTATAAAATTAGACAGGGTTTCACTTTGTAGTTGAGGCTGTCCCTGAGCTCAGCCTTGAACTCACAGAAATCTTCCTGGCTCTGCCTCCCAAGTGCTGGGATTACAGGCATGAGCCACCACACCTGGCATTGTGGAATGTGATTTCCTGGGATTGAACTGAGGACCTTGTGCTTGCAAAGCAGACTTCAGAACCACTGAACTAAACTCTGCCCCCCCACCCTTTTTTTGAGTCAGGGTCTTGCTTTTGTAGTTCAGACTGGCCCTGAGCTCACTATGTAGTTCAGGCGAACCTGGAACTCACAACAATCTTCCTGCCTCTGTCTCCCTAGTGCTGGGATTACAGGCAAGAGCCACCATGCCCAGCACTGTGGTATTGTATTGTGGTACTGATTGCTGGTGGGCATGAGTTTCCATGCCTGGCATTATTGTATGTAATTACTAGGGATTGAACCTGAGCCCTTGTGCTTGCAAGGTAGGTGCTGGAACCACTGAGCTAAGCTCCTGGTCTGTAGAAGCATTCTTGAGTTGGTATTTTATACAATGAGATAAATTTGTTTTGGTGTATCTCAGGTACTCATTCCATCTACAGAGCCTTCTTTTCTAAGTAACCCATGTAAAGCTTGAGATATATCTAGTGCTATACTTAGAATTTTATGGCAAAATTCCACCACCATGTCTTTTGAAAAAGTAAGAAGTAATTTATAAAATTGAGGTTAAGACTCCTCATTCAGAAAAGAATTTGTTTCTAATGATAAGATTTATTTCTTAAGGACTATGTGTAGTTGACTCTACCTCTTATTTTAAGAGAAATCTTCTCTTCTATGGGAAGCGGGGCGTTCTGTCCTCTAAGTTCTCATTATGATCCTAAATAAACTACTGAAATGACCTTGCTTTCTCTGCTGTTAAACATGGGATTTCTGCCTCTTCTAGAAGGTTCTTTTCCTGAGGGAGATCGGCGGGCTGCAAGGTCTCGCGGTGATTGATCCCAGTCCCACACGGCATTTTACAAAGCAGCCTGAGCGACTGCACAATAAAAATGGTTTTATGTTTCCAATGCCTGTCCTAAAGTAGTTTTAGAGGTCGCCATTAATCAATAAATCATTCTGATCACATGAATCCTCTCTGGGGGCCCATTAGCTAGTGGCAATGACTTAGTCATCTCCCCATTAGCTCCTCTAGACCAGGAGTCCCTGGGACCACAAGTTCAAATCCCATCGAGCTGATGCAGCTCCCAGTTCTCCTGAAGTAGATAAATCGAGCTTTACAGAGCTTGCTGTGCAGAGATTTCTGTGATGCATCCCCTGCCATCCAGCGGCAGTCCAATATCTATGACCCTTTCTTTTTAAAAGGAGAGAAGCCTGATCCTATCCTTGTGACTTCTGTTTTTATCTCACTCTCCAATAAGGCAGGTATACGGCTTCTGAAAGGGCTGGATTCACTTAGTTCCTCAGGGTGCAGTGGCATGCCTGTGATGGGCTTCTGCAGTTCATTCCACGTCCTGAATTGTGCACAGATGCACCCTCAGAGAGAAAGCTCCAGCTCTACTGCTTCCTGGACTAGAGCAGGAAGGAGAGCTGGGAGTGAACAAGGATGGGAGGCAGGTAGCCCTCTTGGAATGCAGCATCAGCAGGCCTATGAGTAATTTTTGTCCGTATGTCTTGTGGTGGGTTAAGATTGTCAGGACGCTGCAGGGGGCTGAGGTGTGACCTGGTGGTAGCACTTGCCTGGTATGTGCAAAGCCCTAGGTTTGATCCCCACTATGGCTGAATAGTATGTAACACTAATAATATAAGGATAAGAGTAATACCTTGGCTACTTTAGCTTACTATGGCAGCCGAAAGGGCACAGAATAAAGAGGTGATCAGCAAACCCAGGACATTGTCCACAATGTGCCTTTAGGTGTATGTGTTTATTCGGGGTTAGAAATACATCTAACTGTGAATTTTAGTTGGGTAAGGTTATGGCTAAAATTACAGCCTAGAAATAGGAGGAATATCCCTGTCATAGAGATACTTGGTGTTCTCTGTAGGAGTCCTATCCAGTGGGTATCTGACTGATCCTTCTCAAAGTCTCCCTGAGTAAACCGAGGGGTAGAGCTACCATAAGTGTTTGTGGGTGGGTAAATGATAGCCAGCTGGTGTTTTAGAAAGGGTTCAATTTCCTTGGCACAGAGACCTTCTGTCCCCAGGGTCCCCGCTTCTTCTGGCTGCTGGACAGGGCTAGGAAAGAAGCATGGCATTGCCATTCTATGATGTGTCTGACCCTGTCCTTTTTGTCTCTCTGTCACTGTATATCTTATTCCTGTTGGTATAGGAGGTAGCAGGTGGGCAAATCAGTGGGGAGCATGAGCCCCGAAACTCTGGTCTTCTCTCTCTGGCACAACAGTCTGAGGTTCCCAAGGTCACTCAGCGATGTGCTGCTGGAATGGACAGCACTCGCGAGGTCCCTGAACTCCACATCCTGTGTTCCCATCCATCAACCTGTGCGGCATCTCCCTGCCAGAGAGACACACTCAGGCCACTTTAATCTCAGAGTTTGATTCTATGTCTATTTTTCAGCTATTTGCTGCAACATTCTGGGAAAGTAAGGTTTAAATTTCCTCCAATCCAAATCATTTTCTAGTTTACTTATAAGTGATTCTGAAACAGTTGGCCCTGGAAAGCTGACAACGTGATAAAATGTATCTTTCAAATCAACCTAGTGCTGCCTTTATATCTAGTTAAATCATCCAAATCCAGAGTGCCGAGTTAAGAAAACGGAGATCTTCTGTGCTCGGCCTGCCTGTCACTTTGGGTAAGAAAGCTCACAGAGTTATGCTTGCTTATGCTTGCTCAAGTGTGGTCCCTCGGGAAAGAGGTAAGCACCGGCTTTTGCAGGTTTATCGGCTTTTAGCCAATAAGCAAGGATTTCTGCCGTGATGAGCATTGGACAAAGGTGGTTTGGGCAGACTTAGTGTCAAAACCAACAGCTAATGTAAGGTTGATGGAGAAAAGAAAACAGACACACACACACACACACACACACACACACACACACACACACACATATACACACAATCATCATGAAAGAGAGTTGAAGCTCAATTCTGAGCATTCAGCACCAACAATGACAGATTCTATTGCTCTTAAAAAATACGTTGATCTGTATTTGAACCAGTAATGCCATTTTTTCATGACATCACCCAGGGATTGATGTGACAGGCCTCACACTTTCCCTGTACTGATCAAGGCTCCCAGACAAGATGGCGTCCACTGATTTTGCTATAGTGCAGTTCGATCCCACACCTGAAACAGGACCAAGGAAGCAAAGATTATTTTTAAAAATGCAAGAATTCATCATCATAACATTTGTGTCTCTATCCAGTGATTCTATATGTCAGCAAAAGGTATTTCTGTTTCAAAAGAAAGCAGTGAAAGGAATCAATGTGACCTCAGAACTACTATTGTGCTTAACAACTAGTTAAAGGATTAATTAATTAAAAGAATGGGCATTAAGCTGATGGGTTTTCTTAAATTTCATCAGGCCAAATAAAATTTGTAGCAGTGCTTGTTGAGTTTTTTCCCCCCTTCATCTTTATATGATGCTTGTTTATCTAAAGAGTAAGAATATGAAAATCAATAACTGAGTCCTTGCTGTCTTTTTTTTTAAGGGTTTTTGAGGCAGGATCTCGCCTTTGTGGTTCAGGCTGGCCCTGAGCTCAGCCTCAAACTCACATCACAGCAATTCTCCTGCCTCTGCCTCCCGAGTGCTGGGATTACAGGCATGAGCCACCACACCCGGCACTATGGTATGTGGTACTGGTTGCTGCTGGGGTGAGTCTCCACACCCAGTATTGTTATGTGGTTACTGGGTATCAAACCCCGGCCCTTGCGCTTGCAAGACAGGCGCCAGAACCACTGAACTATATCCCTGGCCCGAGTCCTTCCTGTCTTGATGAGAGTGCAGCGCCCCAGTTGGCCTTTGGGACATCAGGGTCACACTGTGACAAATGTGGTCACTCGAACAGGTTGCTGAAAAGACAGGAGAATACCTGGATATCCTTGCCACTGATGATAAGGACAAAAGACAGCTAACTTATCATATTCTGCCATGTGTAATGTTCACAGGGAGGTGGAAAGCACTCATAAGCATGAGTAGTACCAATTACATGGTACCCGGCTATTCCTCGGTGATTATAGGGTTTAAGATGTGAGAGAACATTGTGTAAATTATGATAAATAGTATATGTTTGAGAACACAATAAATAGCACACACTGTTTGTAATTTCTTTGACCAAGGATTTCAAAGTGTAAGAGTTAATCTGTCAGGTTAATCTGTCAGGCTTGTGTTTCCTACTGTCTCCAGTTGTCCCAGTAGACTTATTATCCAGGACATCAGTGAGAGTGTGGACATCAGAGGAAGGTAGAACTGTGTTTGCATCCTGCTCTGTGCTAGGAGGCTTGATGCTATGCAAAAGGATTACAAGTTCAAGTCCAGTCTGAGGAACCTCACAAGACTCTGTCTCAAAATGAAAAATAAAAAGAGCTGAGGATATCACAAACTGTAAAAGCCCCCAGTTTATTCTGTAGTACCAGTACTACAAAATCAAAAACAGAGATTAAAAAAATAAACAAACAAACATGACCTGGATATATAAGCCATTAGCCCCAAACTCATGATGTCTATGTAAGAGTTTTGTATCTGAGCAGAAGTTCATAGCTTATTTACTGTCACCTGAAGAGCTCATTTCAAACGAGTTACTATAATGTGCTCTGTAAGACCCTAAAGGTAAGGACCCATCTAGGTATTTTCCAGATTACTTTGCATTTTGCTAATAGCTGGCATTTTGTGCAGAAATTAATTGGATTAGAAATTATCATGGGCAAGGCCATTTTCATGTGTTGGTAGCCCAGAATGAAATGTGAATTGATGCCCTTCTTTGGTGAGAATATGGTCCCTTGGCCAAGTTGATTAGAAGATCATGGATGGCTGAGTACTTTTTTCACTTTCCCATTGCTGGAACACAGTACTTGACACCCACAACTTAAAGGAGAAGAGGTTTTATTGGCTTGTAATTCAGAGGGTTCAGTCCATGGTTAACTGGCTCCAAGGCAGAAACATGGCAGAGAAACAAGGAAGAACATGGAGGAGGAAACCTGCTCGTCTCATAGCAGTCAGAGAAACCCTCCAAAGGCACAGCCAGGTGACTCACCCTTCTGACCAAGCCCCAACTCCCAACAGCACATTTACCCATGAACTCATCAGTGGAAGAATCCACTGATAAGTATACCACCCCCATGACCCAATCAGCTTCCAAAAGCCACACTTCTAAATGCATTTAACTTGTGAGGCTTAGCATATACAAAGCACAACACTGGCGAAAGTAATACTTTGGCTCTCATGAATATATTTATGGTGACATGGTTCAAAGTATAGTTATCATTCCATCATTGTCTGTGAGTCTTAGGAGAACTAGCACAGTAGAGAAGCTGGTGTGTTTCTGTGATTTCAGGGCACAGAAATAGAAAATAGTTCTACATGTCCTGCCCAACTGATACAGCACTATGACATACTGTGCTTATTCAGGACAATTGGAATTTGTGCAAAAGAGAGGGACCTGTGAGATAAAATAACCCCAGGGCACAAATTCCTTCCTTTCCACAATAAAATAGCCACACTTTAAGGTGAAAGTTGAATCCTGATTCTTGTAAAAGGCCAGTGTGGCACATTGAGTCAGAAAATAATCTCATACCCACAAAGGCAAAAGCAAGATCAGACTGAAGAAAAAGTGTTTGGGGGTTTGGAAGGAACTGAGCAACTTTTGAAAAGAAATGATAATTTGAAAGAAATACCATTTCTCTTGCTATTATTGATTTGTTTTTTAGTTGTGGACTAAAGTTTTTGGTAGTTGTTAGTAGTAAGAACAACTTTTTGTGAGAGTAAAGGGTGAAGGTGGAAGTGGCTTTAAAATTATTTTCATCCCAGCCAGAATGCCTCAGTTTCTAAAATTCTTTGAAATAGAGAAAAAGAATATTGTCATTTTTGAGAAAATAGAGAAGAGAATAAGATCATATTTTGAAGGCCGTCCTGGAAGAGAAAAACTCCAGTTAGGAAAACTCAGCTTGCAAACTGTAAGAGATGAAGTTGCAAATACTTTTGAAAACTTCTTCGGGGAAATCTGTCTAAACTATATGCTATGGTACTTGTTTTAAACTGTTTTAATGATTGCTGGTAGGATTTACTTTTGATACCTGTCCATGTTGCATTTGAGGGTGAATTAAATAAAAGATAAGTATCTAATTTTATAATTTGCAGTATAATTTAGTGGTCTTAAATTTTCTTCTCTAAGCTCTTCAAAAAAGAAACAGATTAGATAGAAGAAATTTCATCCTAAAATTTAATCTATTTAATTTTTGGTGTGAAAATTTCATTTGTGTATTTCACATAAAATGTGTAAATAACAATATGGCAAATGCTAGTCTTCCAACTGCCTCTGTTAAATAATGTATAATTCATGGTTGAAAATTTTGATTCCACCTTGAACAAGTTCCTTCCCTACTTCCAAAAGTAGCATCCACTCTGAATTTGATAGGCCACAATTATTTTTAAAGCTAAACCAATATTAGATACATCGCCACAAGTATATATCAAGCACACATTTTGGCTGATAAGGATACAACAGTATAAAAAATATCTGTATCTTGGTCTAAATTACCAAGTGAAACTCATATTGTGAGTTGCTTGCCTACCTCAGGCCCGCAGCTTAAATAATGGAGGAATATAGATGCCATGTCTAAGGTGAGTGGATTATGATGTGTTAGCTAAACATGCATTTTGTGAAAGGCCATCGCGACCACAGACCCCTATTAGATCAGTTAGTTAGCTGAACAATTGTGAAAGAATTGGGCGAATGTTCATTGACTTTTGAGGCTTTTCTATTATTCAGTAGTTATTTTGCAATTTCATGGGACCTTAGCCTTTTAGCCCTGTCTCTGGTCTTCACCACATCAGCCTAGTTTATGTCCAGAACTGTGCTTCAGATTAATTGGGGAAATATGTAAAAAGAGGTTAGAAAACTGAACAGCATAAAATGAATTTTCTTATAATTGCTCAATTACAGAGAAAGGAGCCAGAAATTTAAGATTCACAGGTTAAAGGATAATGGAAAAAAGTTCCTAAGTAGACTTAAGGATTAGTCTTGGACTTCTGGTTTATAGCTGGAAAAAATCTTCCCGACAGCCTGTTCTAGCCTGGTTATTAAAAGATGAGGATTTGCGGCACAGAGATGTTAAATTACATACTCAGAATCGTGAAAGATCATTCAGGACCCAAATTAGTTCTCTCAACCTGTCACCCATTGCTTTCTTCTCTTTCCTGATTACCTGTTCAAGCAAAGGAGGCATTGAGAAGTTGAGATTTTAGCTCTGAACCTCATAGCTGCTGATGCCTTCATTTGGTGTCAAAGCAAAGCTTCTGTGTCACTTGGCTAGGCAGCATCCGTCCAACACAAGAGCTTTCTTCGTCATACAAACTTTTTAAAGACTTTATTTTCCAAGTAGAATTTTCTTTTGTGTCTGCTTCAGACAAAATAGTCTCTCTGATCCTACTATCACCAGGTATATCCTTAAAACTTCTTTGTATTTATTGTAATCTGTGGCTGTTGTGTTTTACAGCTTGTGAATTAGATATAGAATCGAATACCATGGTAGAGCACAGAGTGTTGAAAATGTTCAATTCCAGTGGGGAACTAGCAAGCGGTTAAGGCCTGGTGCATATAATGTTGATATTACATTAAGTACTGTGTTATTGCACAAGATGCTTATTGTTAATGTCTGTGGGGAGGATCTGTTCTGAAGATTTCAATTTCAATAAACAGATTACGCAGTTCCACTATATGCAATTAGGGAGGTGGTAATGAAATGGTTATAAAGTCCCTTGTGGGTCTGTCATCTTTTTTTTAATTTTGTAAATAATATCAGAAGCCTTCTGGAGGGAAGTGCTTATGCATTTATTTATTATTGATTTTTAAAAAAATACATTTAACATTACTAGTTATTGCAAATCCAGTCTCAGTGAGTTAAAGAAGATAAGCTCTTTCTAGATTATTAAATGTTGAATGTATAGGGAATTGTGAAGTGGTAGCCTTCATATAAATATATTAAATATTAATAAAGAATGATTGCAAGAAACTAATTTACAGCTACCTTGACTTGGCAAATGCAATCTTCTTCAAGGTTTTGTCCCATGCAATGCATACTCTTTCAAGGTTTTGTACCACACAATGCATACCCATACATTGCTTTGTCAAATGATTCAGGTGACTCCGTGGGACTCTTTCTGTCTCATGACTAGAAATATGCACAAGTGTGCATATTTGCACTTGTGTTGGTACACATTCTCTTTCAACGGGCAACTAGTTGGAGGAGTGTATGTTGCCTCATGGTACACTACTTGTACATGACCCTCTAAAATCAGGCCTTGTGGCTTCCTGATTCTGGCCCTTCTCCAGCCATTCCCATTGTCTTGAATCAAAACTGCCAAACCATAACTTCCAGTTAGGAAGTAACATGTTTCATGAAGACTTTACTGGTTCATTCTTCAGAATTGCTTTCTTCTCACTTGCCTCAATGTTCTTGAAACATTACTAATCTGTATCGTAGTGTACCTGTGAACTTGCAAAGTTCTCCATGTTAGATTTAAGGTCCATGAGAGGAATGTGTAGAGCATTATAAGAACCTGGAGGGTGAGGTTTGTCAGATTATCGGAGTGTAAGAACCCTACCTTTTGCTGTACCTCTTTGCACAGAATAGTTACTTGCTAAATGAATGCTGAATTGAGTTCATGGCAACCATTGATATCTTTCATTAATTCTATAGTCTTGTCCTCACACTTTGTACTGAAGGTAGAAATAAATTCTCTGAAAGTTCTGAGTTAGAGAATCAGAACTGTGAGGATTTAGAAAAAGCAAATATGGAGAGAAAGATAAGTGCCCATGAGAAGATTTATTACATCTTAATTATCTGTTCTAGGATATCACCTGTTCTCATCACCATCTACTTATAACTGAATCTCTTAGATCCTTTCTTTTCTTTTTCTTTCTTATCACTTTTGAGTGCTATCATCCCAAATCTTTTTATTTATTTATTTATTTATTTTTGAGACAGAGTCTAACTTTGTAGTTCAAGCTGGCTCTGAATTTAGCCTTGTACTCAGCAATCCTCCTGCCTCTGTCTCCCAAGTGCTGGGATTACAGATGTGAGCCACCATGCCTGCTGTGGTGATATGTGGTACTGATTGCTGGTGGGTGTGAATCACCATGCCCAGTATTGGTGCATGTGGTTACTGGGGATTGAACTCAGGACCTTGTGCTTGCAAGGCAGTTTCTGGAACCACTGAGCTAAATCCCAGCCACCAAAACTTTTAATAGGGAGATAGTTCGACACTTTACCCTTTATGTAATGTTTTATCTTTTTAAAAGAACATTCAGATGCATCTCACTGAAAAGGATATGCTTTCTGAGTCATCTTATTTTCCTTGAGTGTATTTGTTTGTTGTAATTCATCTGATTTCTGCAAAGATCAATAGAAGGTAGTCCTCAAATTCACTATTTTCATAATTTTTAGTATGGCCAAGACAGCTGTATAACACCGCAAGATAGATGCACTCTGACTTGTTTGTTTTATAGAGGGAAAAATAGAAGCCCAGAGAGATCAAGTAATTTGCTCAAGGTAGCTGGCTTCAGATCGGCCTGTGTAGACTCATAAGGAATCTTTCAAATCCTTAGAGCAAAGCTCCATGATACTACTTGGCTTGAGGTTTTTTTGGTCAATGAAAAATGCCTTCTTGCTCACAGTTTCATGATGCAAAAGCTGTACTATGAATACCAAGAAAAATCAGGACAAAAGGATGAAGGATAAGGGAAAAGAGACAGTACAAGCCAAATTGTGCCTCTGCTTAAGTCCTCTGTGCCACAGCACCTAGAGAGCAGAGCTGGGTGTCTTCCATTGTTTATCATCCTGTCATGTACCAGTCATTGTCTTCAGTGTTCGCTTGACCTGCATGGGATGGTTATGTTGTCCTTTGATAGAAGAAGATGCACCCGATTCAGCACTCATGAGGTTGCATGGTTGAGATGCCTTGCTGCTGGCCCATCTATATTCTCTTGTGGAGTTTCCATGGTGACCAGCAGTCATTTTTATATGACATATGGAGGGACTGTTGGTACAATCGATAGCTGTAGTATAGAGAGAAACTAAGTTCACGTAGCTAGAGAGAGGAAATGTGCAAAAAGACTCAGGGAATTGTAGTTAAAGGAGTTAGGATCTTTTATTTTCATTCTGATGTCTAGCAGGGGGTGTTCCATGTTAAAATAACACAGGTTACTGGGCCTGGTTGCATGCCCATTTGGGAAGGCTTTGTTGCTAGCTTTGGTAACTCCGGGCTAATAAATACAGGAAAGTTTTACATCTTGCACAATAGCCAGGAGTTTAAAGAGAATAAATCTTAACTTAAATTTCATTCACACGATGAGATTTTTGTCATACATGCATCTTGTTTTGTCCAGGTTGTTTCCATTTAGAAAATTAGATGCATCTTCATGATGCATAATAGATGCCACTTCTTCCGAGCCACGTTTCTCAAAGGGTGTTTGTAGAATAGCACTTCAGCAGGATGTTCACAGGTAATGTGCAAAACTATAGTTGTCTGGACATTAAACTTTGGTATAACTGAAGTTTAACAGTCTGGTTTTTTCTTTATAACTTTTTTCTGGTAAATTGTGAAATAGTACTATTCTGGTAATTTTCTAAGGGGAAATATTCACTATTTCCTAGACTAATAAATAAAATGTTTCCCCTAAAATATAAGTTTATATGTCTCAAAAATACTAAGTCATTGCGTAGATTGTTGTTATGTAGAACCTGGATTTTCTAGTCTTCTGTGAAATCACTTGTTATGTCAGTAGTGGGGAGCCTGCAGAGAGGGGAGCAAAGTAGAACTTGGTAACCATGACTTTCCACCATTTCCCTGTACTCTAGATGACCAATACGCTATGGGATCCATACCTTGCTTGGCTTTTTGATGTGTAGCTTTCCCCCCTGACTGTGTCTTAGAGACAATTATAAATGCAGTGTGACAGGAAGGAAGAGAGCAATAGCGTCTGACTGAGGTGCTGTGATTATCAAGACCTGATCTCTCTCAGGAAGTTGACTGGACAATTAATTAGATGATTTCTGAAAAGCTTCCAAGGACTGTTTTTAAACCATTAGTATTGACTTCAAGAAACTGGCTGAATTCCTCTGCTTGACTCTCTGGTGGGAATAAAAGACTGTCCATTGAAACTGACTGCGGTTGTGAAGAAGTTGCTAGAGCAGAGGTGAACACTGAGATGTGGTCAGTACAGCAGGTGTCTTCAGTGGAAATTTGAACCTGAAAGTCTGATCCCTGCTTAGACAATTACAGCGTAACTGACCAAATCCCGTAGAACTTCTCTTGGCCCCAGTTTCG
>PVIR01001747.1:92833-115568 GCA_004026965.1 Petromus typicus
GTATGAGAAAATGAAGATGTAAATGAGTCCTAGCATTGTATGTTATATATTGTGAAATAGAAAATGCTCAATGTAAAATAAGGTGAAAGGGGACAATGTTGAGATTGTAACAAAAAAGTAAGGAAACAAATTTTATGTATATGGGGGGGTGGTAGGGTGGGTAGGGCTATGGGAAAAAATGAGAATTAAGTTGTGTCTTGTACTGGTACAAATCCCCATTATGGAGTACAATCATGATGTGTATATTTAATGTACCAATAAAGATTATTAAAAAAAATACAATGACTAAAGCAATCCCACCAGTATCTCGAGGGGGATTAATAGCAATGTGATTTTTAATATAATCAGTTAAAAATCTTTAAACATTTACCATATATGTCAATCACACCTCATATATACATATACTAAAAGGAAGGAAATCCTGTCATTTGTAAGTGGACTCACCAGAAGTGAGTTATGTTGTGTGAAATAAATCAGACACAGGTTACCAGAGGCAGGATCGGGGTGGTGATTGGGAGACGTTGGTAAAGATAAAAAAATTTCAGTTAGAAGAAGTGAGTGCATGGAATCTATTGTACAACATAGTGACTACAATCAAAAAGAATGATTTGCATACTTAGTTCTGAAGAGTAAATTTTTCTCACTACACAAGTAAATAAGTAAAGATAAGTATGTGATGTAACATATATTTTAAACAGCTTCATTCAGCCATTCTACACAGTAGACACATCACATGCATACCATTAATATTTATAGTTTTTGTCAATTTTAAAATACAAAAAAAATTTATTTTATACCATTTTTTCTTCTCACATCCTTGCTTTTTAATGCAAAATCATTTCTAGATAGTGAATCATAGCATACTTGCTTAGGTGGAGTGGGGCTCAGAGTTGCACCTACTTTGCCACCTTGCCTCCTAAAAAAACATTAGTGTGTATCGAGAAAAGAATGTTAGAAAGTAAATTACTTACAGGTAGTTTGCTAATATTAATAGATAATATTAACCATCAACTAGAGACTGTACAAGAGAATCTATTTCTGCTTTGTGAAAGGCTGAAGTTAACCTAGTTTCAAAATAAATGTCTAAGGTAGTGATGCTTTCTGTGAGTCTCCAGGCCCCTAGAGATTCTGAAGGCAGTGATGGCAGTTAATTAATCACTGCCCTTATTTCAGGAGTCAAATAAGAACAGGAATGATGATGCATGCCTATAGTCCCATCATTCCAGGGGGTGAAGCTGGAAGCTTCTAAGTTCGAGCTCAGTTTGGACTAAGCAAGACACTGTCTTGAGTAAGAAATAAAAAAAGGTCTATGGATGTTGCTCAGTGTGAATGAAACAAAACAAACAAACCACCCAGTATCAGATTCTTATGTTAACTTGAGGTTCTTCAGTGGATTACTACGCTGACCTGTAACTCAGATCACTGACATACACTCATTTGTAATGAGGATAGTTATGTGTGTTTTGGTAAGTAAGAATGAAATGAAAATAATTTATTGCTAAATAAATGCAGTGAATTTGGCACAAGTTTTCCAAAATGTGCTTATGAAGGAATCATAGTTGAATAGCAATTTTAAAAAATTGAGAATTGAAGCAAAAAAAAAAAAAAAAAAGAGGGAGTGGTATAGAGAAGGGTATAATCTAAATAGAAATGCAAAGTGAACAGAAGAAAAATAGAGAAGTTGGCTAGGGAACATAGGAAAGTTCCTGCACAAGCAGAGCCTTTCCTCCTCTCAGCCCAGGAAAACCCACACAAAACATTGCAGCTCCCCAGGACAGTCTTTCTCCATGATGAGCAAATGACATCCCATAGAGAACCTTACCCGTACATTGCCTCCTACACCACAGGGCGAGTCATGCTATATCCACACCCTGCCATGTCTCTGCCAGGTCTCCAGCAGTGTCCCTGACTCCCCAGCAGGGTGATATATCTCATCTACCACATCATATATGCATATGTCCTGCCATTTTCCATGCCCAGCATAATGTCTGTGATGGTTTCGATCTAGAATGCCCTTCCAGAGACACATGTGTTCAGAGGGCTTTTGGAAGGTGGCTGGATCATTGGGGTGCAATAGTTATCAGTGGATTGACCCACTGATGGGTTCATGGCTAATTGTGCTGTTAGGAGAGGACCTCATGGGAGGAAGACAGTCACAGGGCATGCCTTTGGAGGAGACACGTCTTCTATGGCCCCGCCTTTGTCTCTCTGCTCTCTGGCTGCCATGATGTGAGCAGCTTTCTTATGCACCTACTTGCACTGTGGTGCTTCCCTCTCAAGGCCAGCCAGTCATAGACTGAATCCCCCAAACTATGAGCTGAATTAGATTCCTCCTCCTTTGCATTGTTGGTGTTGGTGCCCCAGCAATGGGAAAGTTGACTTAATGTGATTTTAACACAAACAAGGAAGTTCATCAATAGTGGTCAAATCAAAAAAATGAGAGAGCCTTGCTACCAGTCTGTAAGACTTTCAATGTTGTCAGGTCCTATTTTCCAAACTAGTCTTCTGCAGTGGAAAAACTAGTTTCCTCCGTTCAAAATAACTCTGATGCTCAGTGTAGTAGCCCAGGTCTGTAATCCTGGTCCTCTGAGAGGCTAGAAGACAGCAAGTTTGACTTCACCTCAAAAATAAAAAGGGCTGGTAAGTATCTCAGTGAGAAAGTCCTGAATTCACTCACCTGCATAGTGTAGTCATCCTCAGCATCAGGATGGTACACAGCTGAGGATCAGGTTCGGAGGCCCTGACTGGGAGGGTGAGTGCGCATCACCACACAGACTCCAGAGGGGTTTTGGTGAACACTTCCATCTTTATTTAGGGCTACATAAGCTTACATAGAGCACAGGAGTGGGCGTGGCTATAAGCACATAGGTGCAACAGGACTGTTGCTGATTAGTGGAGCACAAGGTTTTTACTTTTTATGGTTAGCTCTTGGCTGAGCGAAGGAGTCACGATTAGAGAAGGAACAGGAGGCTCCCAAATAGCTATAGGTTAGTTTCTATGCATAAGAATGAGCATGCTCAAACTCCTTTGGGTGTCTCCTAGCTTGCTAGGAGATATACATTCAGCATACTTGGCCCAACCAGACTTGAACTTCTCCTTCAGCACAGCAAAAAACAGATGACGTCAACAAAACAAACAAAAACTTTGGAAAATGTTATATATTTTAATCCCCTACAGATGCTCACAATAAATTTTTCAAAGTAAGAGTAGTTTGACTTCGAGTTAAATTGGACTAGGCATAATATTTTCCAAATGTATTTGATGGTGGAAACTGTTTTCTCACTAAATAATTGTTTTCACAGAAGTTACATTTGGTAAGTTTCAGACTGGGAGATGGTTCTGTAGAAGTGGCTGTGTTTAGAATCGATCTAGGGGGTATCACCTGAGCTCACTATTATCTGTGAAAACTGGCTCCTATAACTAGTTTTTAGGGAATTTGTCCCCTCCCATTCTCACCACCCACGGGGCCTTTGGCATCCTTCTCCCTGTGGATCCTTTTAACCTTGCCCTTTAATGATGACTGTTGAACGAGTAAACATTCCAGTAGAGAGTAGTACTAAAGACTAAGTACTAAAGTACTAAGACAGGAAGCATCTTTCCAAGCAGATATTGCTGCTACAGGGTGGAGAAGACATTTCAGTGAACAGCAGATGCCGAGCCATGACTGTGAGCTCCCTGTAGAGTAAGGTGAGCTCAGTAAATTATATAGGAAGACAAGGAAATTTAAGACTTTGGGAAGGGCTGGGGATATAGCTCAGCGGTTCCGGCACCTGTCTTGCAAACACAAGGTCCCAAGTTTGATCCCTGGTAACCAGATACCACAATGCCAAGTGTAGTGACTCACACTCATCAGCAATCAATCACACACACCACAGTACCAGGCGTGGTGGTTCACGCATATAATCCCATCACTTGAGAGGCAGAGGTAGAGGCAGGAGAACTGCCAAGAGTTTGAGGCTGAGTTCAGGACCAGTCTGAACTACAAAGTGAGATCTTGTCTCAATAAATAAATAAATAAATAAATAGACTTCGGGAGAATTTTGTGGGGTTTGTGGTTAATGTCATTAAAAATAACACATAGTCTCTGTAGTGCATACAAATCTTATAATGTCTTCCCCTTAGCTGCTTTCATACTGCAGTTCTCTTTCACTGGGAACACTTTCAAGAGTTTCACTTAACTCCTCAAAATTGTTTTTTTATCATCAAACTTGATTTATATGAATGTAGATAAATAATGTAGCCAATTATGGATATTTTACCACTTTACGATTTCTTCAGGCCACATTTTAGCTGAGTGACAAGTCTATAGTAGAACATTTAATTTTCCACCTTGTAATCTATACACAAAATCTATGCATACTTCATTAAATGATCTGACCAATTTTCGTGTCTTAAAAGATACCATTTCTTCCCCTATTGTAGCATAGCACCAAAAGTCTCATTCAAAGATAAACAGCTTTATGTTATTCTGATCCTTTTGGCCACTCCTATGAGTCGGTCTTTACACATTTGTCACTTAGTTTTATCCTGCAAGGTCTGTTTCTAGAAACATCAGTGACATCAAAGCCTATGGAAGAAAACTTTAGTCTTCAAACAGCACATGGTTTAGCCTCAGAACTGAGATGGAAAACCACAGAATCACCTGGATCTGATGAAAGCATTCCCATGATGCCATTTCTAGAACCCTCCGCATGGTAAAATAAGATTTCGAAGTCTCAGCCTCTCACCCTCTCTCAGACTTGCCGGCTGCTCTCTTATAATGTATCAATAAACTCTTCATTTTTCTATATTCTTTCATATTGCAAACTGTGTCTACCACCCACAGCACCAGCTTCACATACACTACCTTTTGCACAGCAGATAATACAGTATATGCACTATTTATAATGTATGTGACATAAACAGTAGACATGTTGAATATAAGTATGATCTTATTTTGTTGCGGACTAGTCACCCTATGCATATTATTTAGTCTTCCTGTTTCTTCCTCCAAACTTCATTAGCATCTGTTTGTAGCAGTTTCCAACCAGACATCATGGACTTCTGTCTTTAGCAATACTCACTTTTAACATCTACATAGTACCCTTGTATCCCATGTTACAGATAATTCATAATTTACTTTAAAGATCTGTTGTTGATTGATTTGTTTTTAGATCACTGGTCGAATATATTTGCCTGTGTAGGCAATATGGTTTCCATAAATACTCTTTGAAGGACATCTTTCTGTACTTGATCTTTATGTTGGTATAGCCCTTGCTAAAGGGAGAATTGGAATTTATGCACCCTATATATGCACTTATTTTATTCTAGTAGGTTCTACAAACTTACCATTCACAATAACTGTGTCATTTTACACACCTCAATTGTTAGTGATAATAAGTCTTTTTTCCTTTGTTTATCAACTATTTGTGAGTTACTTATATATTTTACTTATTAGGATTTTTACTATGGGTACATAAACAATTTTATGTCTTATAAATGTTAATGATCTTAATATTGTTTCATAGGTAGGACTATCTTATGCCAAGTTTTCGTTGTCTTCAAAATTCATTTGTGCTTCCCGGAAGTTATATATTATACAGTGACATGTTACTTTTCTTCTTTTTGGCTTTTAGGCTTTGTGTCATGCTAAGTAAGGTATCTTCTAAGTAAAAGAGTTGACTATTTTCTTTGGAAATTTCCTCAAATTTACTACTTTTTATGAAAATATTCAGTCTACTTGGAGTTTATTTTCTTTTTGTGGATAGGGTGTCATAGGAATTTTCAAATTGAAGATACAAAGTCATATCACTAATGTAACACAATTTATTGCATCTTATAACAAATTCAAAGTCTTTAGAAAATCTAGCCATGCCCACTTCTATTTGCACAAGCCGTATTCATGTGACATCTTCAATTGCCCATTGTTCCACCTACAGCCTCCTTGTCCCTGTTCCCACATCCTTATTCATTCAAGCGGGCGGTGTGTCTATCTGCTCTAGAGACTTGTCCGAGGTCTCTACAGCGATCAACATCTGCACCAATTCGGCAAGACAGTTATCTTTCCATTCCATTGTTCTCTCTTCTATTACAATAATGATCACTTTCCACCAATCATTATTCTGTGTACAGAAAAAGCCCAAGAAAGAAACCCTGGGCCGTACAATACTGGTGAAAGACGTGGATAAGTTAAGCCATCCAGATTTGTTAAAACCACTGCGGTCACAAGCCATCTCTCCCTCTTTCCGGGCTGACATAAATGGCTATGACTGAGTTGCAGACTTGCTGGAAAGGGGGTTGGGGTGGTGCCCGGTGCTGGCTTAACCGGAGAGGTGCAAATTGTGCCAATGTAATTCCTAATACAAGACAGTGGAAAATTGCTAGCCCAATTGAGAGCTGTTAACACAATAGAAAGGACACTGAAGGAAAACCTGATGTGACTCTCCTGCATCTTTTTTGTCCCGACTGCCATTTTCCAAGGGGATAAAATGAGATGCCATCGGGAAGAAAACTACCACACCAGAGCCAGCAGTGATTGCTGCTTTGAATGCTGGGCAGCTACGCCAGTGTGGCCAGATTGATCCATTTTAAAGCAATGGTCATTATATTGCGTTTTACTCTGAAAATGCAGTACTTTTCTCTTTCCCGAGTTGAGCGTGTGATGGATGGCCAGCAGCCCTACCTCAGTCCATTATTTTATGTTTAACAATCCTGCATTGTGGAATTAACAGAGCTGTACATTTCACTAGTGTCCCGAAACTAAGTCCGCACTACAAAGAGAGTATAAATTGCCTTGGGGAAGGTTTGAGGAGTTGGCATTTTATTTTGCCAAATGACTGTGCTTTACATCTGATTAGATAGATCCAGTGTCTAATATTTCCACCATTATTTTAGTACCTGCTGATTTTTATTCACAGAAAAGACTCTGTTCTTAAAGCGTTGACTAAAAACTTCCACAGACTTCTCTCCTTTCTGAATTTAATACTTTGAAATGACAGAAAGATGAAAAATTATCATCTTTTCAAAAAATCATCCAGACTTCCTCTTGCACAAGAGATAGTTGCTAACACTTTGTGCTCAGATTGCCCCTTTGGAAGAAGAGCTGTTAAGGTGATAAGCATTTGCACGAGCTTTATGATTATAAGATGTCGCCCCACAGACTTATCTGAAGGAGACACACACACACACACACACACACACACACACACACACACAGCCATGAACAAAACTTCACCAAGTCATACAATGTTTAAAAGTTTCAATAAGCCCATTAGTCACCTTAGGACTGGATACTAATATATCTAAAGGTTTCATGGTCAAATGTGACTAAATATACCAGAATTTGTACCACAGCCACTTGATAGCTGACCTATAATAGAACATAGAACAATACCCAGTCTGACATAACAGCTGTTTGATGAATGGCTGGGTAAATTAATGCAATTGAAGTGAGTCCTCAGAATAAAATATCCATGTTTTGAGATGAAACAGGTTTTTGATAAAATATTACATCCCATTTGTGAATATAAAATTGAATCACAAGGTAATATATCTTATTGTTGTTTCTTTTTTTGCTTAGTCTTTTTGTGGATAGGGTGTCATAGGAATCTTCAAATTGAAGATACAAAGTCATATCACTAATGTAACACAATTTATTGCATCTTATAACAAATTCAAAGTCTTTAGAAAATCTAGCCATGCCTACATCTATTTGCACAAGCCGTATTCATGTGCCATCTTCAATTACTTACAATACTTTTAATTTTGCATATAGGGGTCTAGCCTTTCTTTCTATAAGATTTTATGTAGTGAGGTGCCTTCAACTTGAGATTCTCCTGCCTCAGCTTGCCAGGTGCTGAGATTATGGATATGCATCACCATGCCAAGCTCAAAATTCATGCTATCATGCTTTGTCTGACCTTCAAAGGGAAAACTGAAATAAAACTTTGGAAATAGCCAGAATCTTTTGCATGATTTCATTAAATCCATGAAGTCTAGGTAGTATCAAGGAATTTGAATGGCTAGAAAAATGAAAATTTACCAGTTTTGTCTTTGAAGAGAATAACTAGGTAGTTTCAATATTGCAATATTATATATGAATTACAAATAATAATGTTAGAAGAAAAAATACATTCAAATCCAAAACAAAGATAATTCTCTGTCTGGTTGATGGCCATCCTTATCAGAGTCCAGCAAGAAATCCGAATGTGAGTGTGTCAGCCCTTGGATGCTCAGCACTCTGTCCTTTTCATACAGTCTCAGCATAAAGGCTGGGAAGTCACTGCCCTCTGCCCTCTGCCCTTTGCTCTTTGAAGAGGAGCATCATCAGCTCAATCTTCCCTTTGAAAATAGCTTAATTTGTAACATAATTGTTTTTAAAAACTTTTATTTAAAATCAGCAGAGATTTCCTGAGGAGACTTACACCCTTCATGCTCAGTGCTCACACTCAGGTGATGTTTGCATTTGCCTTATTCTTTGCCTCTTGGCTTGCTTCGTTCTTTTGTTTTTTTGTTTGTTTGTTTGTTTTGGTTGTTTGTGGTTCAGACTGGTCCTAACACACTATGTAGCACAGGTGAGCCTCGAACTTACAGCAATCCTCCTGCCTCTGCCTCCTGAATGCTGGGATTACAGGCATGAGCCACCATGTCTAGTACTGTGGTATATGGTACTGATTGCTGGTGGGCGTGAGTCTCCACGCCCAGTGTTGTTGTATGTGGTTACTGGGGATCAAATCCAGACCCTTGTGCTTGCAAGAGAGGCGCTGGAAGCACTGAGCTAAATTCCTGGCCCATTGACTTGTTTGTCTGGTAGAATGGAGAAAGAGAACAGAGAACTTTTGGGAAAGGAGAGATTGTTAGCTTTGCTAAAGCATCATTTTCATAAAAGAAACATTTGCTCCTGTTTGGAAAAATCAGAAATGACAGAAAGATGAAAGATTAGTCTTTTTAAAAAAATCATTCAGACTTCCTCTTGCACAAGAGAGATAGTTGCTAACACTTTGTGCTCTGACTTCCCCTTGGTCTTTGCACATGCATGTTCAAATAAGTTAACACTGTATACTTATCACATGCCAAACACTTCCAGTATCATTGTAAACTTCTAGATAAACCATTTTAAATATTTTACTTATTCCAATCTCATGTATACTTCGTAATTTGCATAACCATTCACTATTTAGGTATAATTCATAATTTGCATTACCATTCACTATTTAGGTATCCAGGCTCTTACCAATTTTCCATGAAGGGTTTTAGACCTGAATGAACTTCTGTATCACTTTTATTCCTGTGTCATGTAAGCAGATTGAACTATAAGGTTTACTAACTTACACTAACAGAGTTTAATATAGTGAAGGTGATTCTGAACAAAGATGTCATTTTTTGAGGCATTTGCAAGCCAGCAAGCACAGGAAAATTGTACTTGAGGATCAGTTACTATCAACCTTGCCCTGCTTTCGCATATCAGAAAATTGATGATGTGATTGACCAGAGGACTGTCCCTTTGGGTTTCTTTTTTTTTTTTTAATTATCTTTATTGGTACATTAAATATACACATCATGCTTGCACTCCATAATGGGGATTTGTACCAGTATAAGACACAACTTAATTCTCATTTTTTCCCATAGCCCCACCCACCCTACCACCCCCCCATATATATAAAATTTGTTTCCTTACTTTTTTGTTACAATCTCAACACTGTAGAGAAGCGCTGTGCAGTAGAACAACAATATGAACCACAAAAAGCAAGACATGGTAAAATTAAAATTTTATAGAGGCCGCTACTTTGGTGGTACTGGGTATTGAACCCAGGGATTTCTAACTGAGATGTATTCCTCACCCCTTTGCAAATTTTTTAAATTTTGAGACAGGGTCTTACCAAGTGGCTAAGTTGCCCAAACTGAGCTTGAACTTGGGCTTCTCCTGCCTCCGCCTCCTGGAGTACATTGCCATACCTACCCTCTACTAGCCACATTTAAAAAATAAAAAACACAGGAAATTAATTTATACTAAATCTGATATATACAAACTATTACTACTGCAAACCTCCAATCAGTATAAAAATTAAGAATACTTTTATATATACTCTTCATAGTGTTATAAATCCTGTGTGTACACTTTTTTTATGGAAAGCACATCTCTATTCAGTGTTACTTTCAAGGGCTGAATAGCCACATGAGCCGATTGGTATCATACTGACAATTTAGTTGCAGATAGACAGTGTAGGTAGTAGGTAGAAAGGTGGATTTCCTCCAGAGTTTGAACGAGCTCAGCCCTCTGCTAACCAACCTCAAGTGAGTTAGGTGACTTCTCTGTGGTGTAGTCTGCCTATCTGTAAAATGGCAATGGCAGGAATAATGCTATGTACAGGTAAAGTAGGGGTTAGTGTGGTTATCCATAGAGTAAGTATTCAGCTTTAACTTAGCCAGGCATTTCCAGTACCCTGTGCCCTTCTTGTTAGGAAGGTAAGTCATCCTGTGGTGCTTTGGAGAAACGGAGTCACATTTTTTGTATTGCCCAGGTGATGAGATTGCCTGGAATCGTGTGTTTTGCACTTATTGTTAATCTATATGGGTGCTTATCTGTCTCTGTGACTCATACAAGAGGAGATCAAAAAATGTGGTTTACATTTTAAAAACTTTATTAAAGTGATACATTGCTGTGAATTGTCCACCAAAGTACACTTATCCCACTCCTCCTGCCACATCCTGAAGCAGTTCTGGAAGCCTTTTTCTTCAGTGTCTTTATGAGGCATGATAAAAATCATATGCTGAGTGCTCCTGCCAGATCCCATCCAACAGAAAGACGGGCTCATGAAAACATGAGAGTGTGTCCCCATCCACCTTCTTCACTACACCTGGCACTATGCAGCTTCTAGTTTTTTCCTGAGGTCAAAATGACTACAAAAGGTCAATGTTCGGCATTGATTTAGGACACTGAGGCAGCCATGACAGTAGAAGTAAAGATACCACCCACAAAAGTGGTGAGGAGAATAGGATAGGTGTCTTCAAAGGATGGAGAGTATTTTAAGACAGATTACTAGCAACATATCTTTTACTGTAGTCCGTTTTTTAAAATTGATGGTTCACTGTATGTTTGGATCAGATCTTGTGTTGCACAGCAGTGCCAATGTTAATGTCTCACTGGAACATCAGTGCTTCCTCTGTTGAGTGCAGTGTTCTGTCCCCTGCGGGTGGGGGCAGGTTCGCAGATGAAAACCACCGTGTCTCAGCACAGCTCCCTCCTCTGGCTGGCGTTGGCCATGGCAGTTTGTGTGGGTTGGTTAGTGGAGGGTTCCGCCCATTCTTCTCTTCTCAACTGTTAATATCCCAGCATCAATGTGAAGCAGAGAATGAGACAGCTGGCAAGAGCTGGGCAGAGATTTCCAAGCATGTTTCTGGCTTCTCAGGCTCTGCCAGGTACCTGTGTCAGGGCTCTCTCTGCCCAGTGGAGGGAGAGATGTGAATGGAGATGTCTCCCTTTGGTGACCATGGAAGGACTTCGGAGTCCTTCAAGCAGCAGGACCTGGCTGCAATCTATCTATCTATCTATCATTTATCTATCTATCTATCTATCTATCTATCTAGATAGATAGATAGTATCTTTATCATATTTGTTCCCTTCCATCTCTTCTCTTACTCAGATTTCTTTCCCATCTTCAAAAATTCTCAATAAAGAAATATAAATTTCAGTCATTTGTAAGAAGATGGATGGATCTTGTTACCATAATGCTAAGTAAAATAAATCAGACACAGAAGGTTAAATATTGAATGGTTTCTCTTCTATGAGAAGCTCAAATATAGATAATTGAAAGATCAAGGTGAAGGGAAGATGTTAGGAAACATGAAGGTAGACTTCTCGGGCCTGAAAAAATGTAATGTTAGAGGCACATACTCTTGCTAACCAACCGTCAGGGCTTCTGTGGGCAGATCGAGGTTGAAAAGCATAGCCAGGAATACTTCCTCAAATTTAAATATCCCAAAACATGAATTCTTGGGCTAAGGATTTAGCTTAGCAATTTTGAGGCCTGCCTCACAAGTGCAAGTTCCCAAGCTGGATCCCCAACTTATGATGGTTTGACTTGGTGTGTTTTCAGGTTAATTATAGTGAAAGCACGGGGTATGAATATTTAGATTGAACAAAATCTAATGACAGTAAAGGCACATTTCCACAGCTCACTGCCTCTGCCCAGCATCCTGAGAGAGGGTCAGACCCATATTGCTGGCCAGAATCAAAGCTCAAAATGTCTTATTCACCTTACCTGATGTGTCACCACATAACTTCTAGTTCTTCCCCAAAGTCCAAAAAACTATGAAAGGTAAACACTTTGAAATGTTTCCTGACACAGAGTCAGCCATGATGGTGGCAGCAAAGACATTCACAAAAGAGGATTCCAGAACTGTGTCTAAAAGTTCCAAGAACAATGGAGTATGTTTGAAGCATGTGTCTGTGGGTGTGATATTGAAGAGAATTAATGGTGATGTGCCTTTTACTGTAATTAGATTTTTCCAGTCTAAATATTCACACCTCATATAATATTGCTTTCACACCATGAAAAAGTTGACAACTCACCAAGTTAAACCATTGCAGGTTGGGGACCATCTGGACTTAGAAGACTATGACAAACTACTCATATATCAGATTTTCATTCTATCCATATAGTTGTGTGATCTCTTTACTTCCATTGTATTTAAGGCTGAAAACCCCACCAGCTCAGCTGCCTTCTTTTCCCCTAATAGAAAAGATTTCCATCCCTTGATCCTGTTTCAGCTTGTTCCTCCCTCATTTCCACCCATGAGTGTCCCCTCTACACTCTGCCTGTAAACCAGTGATCTGTGACTGGCTGTGCCACCTGCTCCCGTGTCTGTCCAGGTCCTTTACCTCTCCTGAGTCTCCACATCTGCTCCACTTACAACCTCACATCTCCCTCCCTGACTGTCCCGTCACAGGGGTCACTCTTACTCGGGGTGTCCAGTCCACCTCTGGGATCTTGACCTTTCCATTGAGGTGACTCTGCTGTTCCCCAAGGCCAAAATGTGCTCCCTGGAGCTCAAGCCTGCACACAGTTCCTGCCCCTCTCCTTTGGTGCCCTCTCTTCAGTGTGTGTGTTGCTGATGTGTGTTCCCTCCATCTGCAGGTTATGTTCCCTCAGTGTGAGATGCTACACGGTCCTGTGTGCATCTGTCTTCCCTTCCCTTTCTTCTCCTTCCTCGGCTCATCATCCAATGGGAACTGCTTTGGGCTTGTTTTCCCATGTACTCTGTTCCATGGCTTCAAAGATGTAAACATTTGGATGATGGTAAGGTGGATATGTGTGTGTGTGTGTGTGTGTGTGTGTGTGTGTGTGTGTGTGTGTGTGTTTTTGGAGTACAGACCCCAGGGCCTTGGCATTGAGCTACATCCTGAGCTCTTTTTTAACTTTGAGAGGTCTCACCAAGTCACTAAGTCACCCAAGGTGGACTCAAACTTTCAACTCTAGCTGTTTGTTCTGACTCGCAGCCCAGACCTTCAGTTCTCTGCTAGTCACTTCACCTCAGATGTCCCAATAGTCACTTTAGACTTACCGTGTCGCAAATGCAAGACATCACGGCAAGGTGACCATACTTCTAACTGCCCAACCAGGTCACTTTTGAATATGTGAAAAGATGCACCACTAATAATTAAGCCATGATAATAAACATCAGTGGAAACTACCTGAAAAATCATAACACACTTCCAGGGCCTACTTAGGCACAGTCACCAAAGTACTCAAGAACCATGACATGAAAACACGGAGGAACCATAAAAACTCTAATGTGACCTTACACATGGCCCCTTGAGCACCCACCTCCCCGGATGTGCTTGTTTCCTTGATGTTTGTTTGTTTTAATGTCGCATCCTGGCATACTGGACGTATTCTCAGAAGACCCTACGTGGGGAACCTGGTCTCATCCTTAACCCCACCTCTATCCAGTCAGCACCCAGGAAACCTAAGAGGAGGATCACTGCTTCTCAACTCCCTATGCTTTACTTTCAGTTTTGGGACACTGCCACAGGGCTACACTGAATGAGAGGCCAATTAGCAAGTCAAACAGGCAGATGTTTACTGAATATTTTCTCACTATTTTTCTTGTTTTTCTTGAACTTGTTCTCGTACATCACTTGGAGTGTCCTTTTATTGGACAGCCACAGAATGTTTATTGCTGCCACGGAAATGTCACTTGCCTGTGAGCTCTTCCTTTGCAGGATTTAGTGGCCTCTCTCCTCTCCATTGAGCTTGTAAAGAACTTTCCCCTGGTACCCCCTCTAGTTCTCAGTATTTCAGAACCTAGAATTTCTTTTTTTTTTTTTAATCTTTATTGGTACATTAAATATACACATGATGATTGCACTCCATAATGGGGATTTGTACCAGTATAAGACACAACTTAATTCTCATTTTTTCCCATAGCCCTACCCACCCTACCACCCCCCCATATACATAAAATTTGTTTCCTTACTTTTTTGTTTGGGGCTCCTGTGATGTCTGCTGTGGGGCAGCATGGAGGCCGCAGGTCAGGGGCTTCTCAGCTCAGACTTTAGACTCAGAGCCAGTGAGACTGCCTCAGCTTTGGGGAGGAAGAGAAAGAAGATGACTCCTGAGATGACAAAGTTCATACCCACAGTGTTTGTGTTGTGTTTCCTTTGTTTGAATGAAACAAAGGATGACATGGCCTGGTTTAGTCAGAATTTGGCAACGTGTTTCTTAGACCTTGGTGTAGGGATTTGCTTATAGCCTTAATGGTCTTGATACCATCAGACACAGGGTCCCAGTTTTTCTTTCTTCTGAGGTTTAAATGTTGTAAAATTAGGAGATGTCTCAGAAGTAGTAATGATATGCTACATTTTTAAAGAATTTTTTTTTCCGGTGCAGGGAATCGAACTCAGGACCTTGCGCTTACCTGGCAGATATAGCACCACCTCGAACCAAGCCCCATGTTCTAATAGCTCATTCAGCCATGAAACCATCCACGTTTGATTCTGATGAAAAGTACAGTGTCCCCATGATCCAATCACCTTAAATTATGAGTACAGTGTCCCCAAAATCCAAACACCTCTCACACGTGAGATTTAGGGGCATGTAAGCGTAGCATCATCCTACCAGACAATTTCCTCCTGTACCCGAGACAAGCTGATCCAGTGTGTTGTGTCTGGAAGTCCCCAGCTGGGTTTCATTTGTGTACAGAAGGAACATTGTCATAACTCAAGAGAGGTGGTGGTTTTCAAATCAGCTCTGCAGTCAGCTGTAGAGTACTTCTGAAAGCAACATTCCAGGGCACTGGTTTCCACCCAGCTGAACTTATGATTGCCTTGTGTTAACATGACTGTGTTCCTCTTTATGGTAGCACTCTAAAGTCAAAAATGAAAAACTATAGTCTCAATGACTATGTCATGACTATCATGTAAAGTGCTGTGGAATGAGATTGAAAGACCAGAGAGAGGTTCCTCCCTGGTCCCTCCATCTAGCATCATGCTTCAATACATTCACACTGGTGCCACATTACCAGGGTTCAGATATCAGCACTGCCACGTTTGCTAGTTTGGGCAAATCTACCGGTGCCTTGCTTTAGCTGTTTGTAAAATGTGGATCACAGCAATATCCTCTTCTCTAGCCGCTGTTGTGGTGTGGTATGAGTCAGCATATGCCAGTGTTTAGAACACTGAGCACTTGCTCATGTGAGTCTTTGTGGTTATTATGATGATGCACAGGACCCAGACAGGTGTCTCTCTCTCTCTCTCTCTCTCTCTCTCTCTCTCTGTGTGTGTGTGTGTGTGTGTTTCTCTGGGTCCCCGTCTTTGATATACAAAGAAAAAAGCTAGGAATCTTAAAATGCAGGCCATGCCTTGTTAGGTCCAGAATGGCCTAAGATCCCGCAGTTGCTGCCAGCCACAGGTCACACACCTCATAGGTCACACACCTCGTAAGCAGAAGGAGCCAGAGCCAATGAGGAATAGTGTTTACAGAGAATTCTCCTGGGAATGGAAAATTAACGTGGTCCAGGTTCTAATCATTCCTCATCTCCTGAAAAGCACCTCGAGCTGGTGGAAATGGGCAGCATTCAGCTCTGGCCCCAACAGACTGCATGTCATGCCACTTAAGGCTCTCCATTTAAGCACCTTGTATTTCATCTCCTATCTTCCAAATGGGGATAATCACACTTGCTCTACCTACTTCACAGGATTGTTGCAGGGGTCAAATGAGAAAAATGTATGTGAAAGCTCTTTGAAAAATTAAAAGTGCCACCCAACTGTAAAGGGATCAATAGTAGCAGAAGGAAGGGTGTTCTGGGGGAGGCGAGGCCCGTAATGGAGTGCTCCCCCAGAAGGGTGAATTCTGAGCTGATGTTTGCAGGAGGCAGAGAGGCAGATCAGCTGCTATTCCAACAGGAAAGTAACTGTGAAGGAGGGATGGCAGGAAGACTCAGGCAGAGCAGCCCAGGTGTGCATGCCCAGCCAGACAAGAGTCACACAGATGGGCGTGCTGCCTCACAGAGACTTCGTTCAGAAGAACAAATGCGATACTATTTTTTTAGTGTAGTTAGAGTAAAAGGGCATACAAAGCATGGGAGAATGCTCTGTCTGAAATTGCAGTCCATGTCTTTGGGTTGATTCAAGGACACCAGAAGAGTTATTGTTATCACTGGTGTTACTGTTTTTTGGTACTGGGGACTGAACCTAAGGCCTACCCTGCATACCCAGCTCTTTTTATTTTTTAGATAAGATCTCCCTAAGTCATTAAGTTGCCCAGGCAGATTTAAAACTCATGCAACTCATGCCTCATGTAGTAATTGGGATTACAAAGTACTTCCAATGTTGCTCATTTAGCAAAAATGTCTCCTTGTGCCAGGCACACAGTACGGATGAAGTCATCGGGTACTTGCTCACCAATCACCATCTCCACTAGGCCTAGCGCCCCTCGGAGCAGCTTGTGTCTACACTAGAGACTCAGCATGCATTGTGCAAGGAACTCCAGGCTCACACCTTCGCTATTTTGGGTGATTTTCCTTCTTGGGTCAGAGTAGCTCTGTGGCTATTGGTCAGCTAGATGTGTAGCACCCCAAGTTCAAAAGGACCTTCTGTTTAGTTTAGCAGTCTGTCTTGAAGTGCTAAGAATTTTGAACAAGGATTGCTGTAACTTGCATTGGTTGTAATTTCTCTCCTTTCTTTATCCACTACCCTGCCAGCCTTCCCCCATTCTCCAGAATTGCTTTTTGCAAGGACCTGCCCCATGCTTGGCTCTCTGTAGCCACATATCAGTATCCCCGTAGGAACATTCAGTAGTGTTAATTTCCCAGCCCTCCCCCAGGCAGTTTGAGTGGAATTTCTGGGGCTGGCTCCTAGATGCATGTATTTCTGTGCTGGTTTGCCCGTGATCCTAATGTGCATTCACTCCAGGATGGATAGTAACTTTCCTGTTTGCAGAAAGCATCCTCCTCCTCTTGGTTTTCACTCTACTTGGCTTTTCCCCTGAACTTGGTTTTCTTTGCAGTTCCTGTGCACAGCCACTGTTCATCTCACCCACCCTCGTATCCCCAACGGCATCAGAAGGAGGGCAGTAATGTTGTGTGCCTCGTAGGCAGCTCACACACCTTTCCTTCTCCACTGTGTTCTGGTGAGAACCTTGCTCTTCCATAATGCACCACATCCTTGCCCGTTTCTGTCACTAGAGACAGTGCTATTTTTTAAATTTTTTAATCTTTATTGGTACATTACATATATGCATCATGATTGCACTCCATAATGGGGATTTGTACCAGTATAAGACACAACTTAATTCTCATTTTTTTCCATAGCCCTACCCACCCTACAGTCCCCTATATACATAAAATTTGTTTCCTTATTTTTTTTGTTACAATCTCATCATTTTTCCCCCTTCTCCCTATTTTACATTGAGCATTTTCTATTTCACAATATATAACATACAATTCCAGGACTCATTTACATCTTTATTTTCTCATACCAGAGAAAAGATGCGATATGTACCTATCTGTGGCCTATTTATTTCACCTTTGAGGATATCCTCAAGGTATGTCCGTTTAAGTATAAATGATTCAAACTTATCATTTTTCATGGCAGAGTAATACTCCATTCTGTAGAAGAACCACAGCTTTTTTATCCAGTCTCTAGTTGATGGACACTTGGATTGTTTCCAAGATGTAGCAATCACAAATTGGGCTGCTATAAACATGGGTGCACATGTGATAAACATGGGGTCACTGTGATATAAGTCTTTTAATTCTTGTGTGTATATACCTAGCAGGGCAATGGCCAGGCCAAATGGGACCTCCAATCCTAGCTTTTTGAGGAATCTCCAAACTGATCTCCATAGGGGTTGTACGAGTAGAGACAGTGCTCTTTAGTCACCTTGGCTCTGTTGTTTTGCGTTGTCGCTTTGTCATCTCTCAGAACTCTCCTCTCTCTAAGATACATACTAGGCCTGACCTCATCCTAACCATTACTCAGCTGTACCTTGGTTCTTGCCTCCCACCTCAGTGAAAGTCACTGTCATGCTTTCCATTATCACTATGATGAAATACCAAGTACCCATCACTTAAAGGAGGAGAGATCTCTTTTGGCTCACAACCTTAGTCCCTGGTCAACTGGCTCCAAATCAGAAACTGTGTGGCAGAGGGGCAAGAACGGGAAAAGGTGCTCATCCACAGCAGCCAGGAGCAGAGAAAGAAGGGAGGAGCTTGGATGTAGATCAACCTTTCCAGGCCACACCGGCCTCTAAGCAGGCCCCACAGCCTAAGACACAGTTAGCTACTGAACTCATCGCTGGATGAGTCCACACCCCGGGATTCCATTCCCTTCCACACGTGAGAATTTGGGGGAAATTTGAGATCTAAACCACAATAGTCACATTTTCTTCCTTTGGAGGATGAGGACATGAACATAACTTTTAGAGAACCATTATGTTACTCCCTACACTAGGTCAAATACCTGCACCTGTAGGGGCCCCAGAACATCCATGCCCATTCCCAGAGCCCTGGTAGTTGAACACAGCTCCGAAGATCCTGTCAGTTCAAGTCATTTTTACCCCCTTACGGCAGACAAGCAGCGTCTCTTTCCTTCAGAAAATTGAAGTCATTAGGTCCTTTGCTGCCCACATTCATTCTCTTCCCTTTTTTGTCACAAGGATAATGTTTCCTTTCTCTGGTTCAAAGCCACTTCCCCATAGGAGTCGAATCCATCCCTCCTGCCTCCCTTGAGGGCCTTATTCTGTGAGAAGGTCCAGATTTCACACTAATATTCCAGTCTTTTCCTCTTAACTGTTTCCTCGTATTCTGGCCTTTTCTGAGTAGTAATCCAGAGGATTCCAAGCTGTCTGACATCGATTTACAGCATAAAACTCATTTCACATTGGAACTCAGTATGCTCATAAATATGATACATAATGAAACTAAAATTCTTTCACATTATATTTATCTTTAATGTGTGCTAAGCACTCTATTTTCTATCTTTTTTACATTTTCCTATTTTTCTGTCTGTCTGTCTATTTTTACAGTCCTTGGGACTGAGACTATGGCCTTTGCATAGAGCTACATATTCTGCCCTGTTTAATTTTCTATTTTGAGACAGGATCTTACTGAGTTACTAACGTGCCTAGGCTGAGCTTAAACTTGATATTCTTGCCTCTGCCTCATACAGCATTAGGATTGTAGGCCTGTGTTACCATTTTACTTAATTCTACTACATGTCATTCTGTTTTTGTTTTATAATACTGGTTACCACTTGCAAATTTATTTCATATCCCACTAAATAATCTGCTACATACTTACCACTTAAAAATCATTGACCTAAACTATATGGCCTGTTTAAACATGTAGTATATATTTCTGAATTTATTATAAATTCTACTACTTATTGAAATTCAGTCACCATCTCTATTATCCCAATGAAACTGCTCATTTGAAAATCTCCATCTAAACAATACTCTAAGCATCTAGTAAGTGTTAACATATTAGGAAATCTTGTGGATGTCTTTCTCCTCCCTTATTTTATTCCTCCAAAGCATAAGATGACCAGCTTATCCTATGCTCCCAAATCTTCCCTCCCATTGGCCCTGGATGGTCAATGAACTTCATGTTCTCACTGCATCTCATTGAGTGTTTCTCTTCAGTTTAACTGCTGGGATCTTCTTTCTTGGGCAGCTGGAAACTGCTGGTATTCCTCAGACTTGCGTGCTCAAGACACTGCCTTCCTGAGCCACACCGACCAGGAGTCCATCTGCCCTGTGGTTCTCATTACCACCTGTGTGCTAATGGTTCATGCATCTCTGTCCCCAATCACCTCTTCCATGGGCATCTGGTGTGTCAGCTTCTCCTTGGGAGTCTCATAGTGACTTCATCCTTACTATGCTCACAGCTGAATTTTGTATTTCAGCAAAAATACAGAGAAGAAAAACTACAGTCCCTGAAGCTTGGGCTGGCAGCAATCAGCATATCCTCCTGAGCAATGGATATCACGTTTCCTTAGCACTGAAGGTGCTGGGAGTTGGCACAGCACATCGTCCACTGTGGCTCCCAGAGTGAATTTTAGGTTGACACTGCTATTCATGACCCATAATAGTAAATATGAGCCATTATTATGGCATAGTAGGTGGATTAGGTCGCCATGCTCCAAGCCAAGGACAAACATCATCATGTTCTCCACATAAAGCACTAAAACTCCAGCATTCCCACAGTCTGATTAAGTGCTGTAACTCCAGTTGATACCAGCACTCCTGCAAGTCCTGCAAATATCAGGGACCTCTTAACCCAGGACTCTCAGGTCTGCTTTGATAGAGAATGAGGAGGAAAATAATTCTAGTATCTGTCTATGACACAGAAGAAAGCAAACCAGTCTCTGCATGGAGGCTAATGAGTCACAGAGCTGTTTGCCCGGCAAGAATCATGAAGACTGAAGATTGTCCCGATCTATTCATTTTGCCTTTTTTCTTTTTTGGTTATCTTAACCACCTTGGGGGCAGGAAAATTTGAATTGTTGCCAGTTTGTTTAATTGGCTTTTTTTAATAAATGAAAAAAAATTTTTAAAGTCCCTTTAAGCTCTTTCCATAAGCTCAACAAGAGCCAGTCAATTAAGCAAATTGCTTTTAAAAATAACCTACCAATTCCAGCTAAACCACTTTCCTCCATCAGAGATAGCATACGCCGAGGTTTGGCCAGGACACAGTCTTCCAGCTGAATCTCCAGCTGCTCAGAGTTAAGGATTTAAAGGGGAAACACTGGTGCAGTCTCAGCTGTGGGACGGTGTTAACCCAGAAGGGCTATTTGGACCTGGAGGTGCCTCTCAAGCTATGGCTGTCCCTTGAGTTCCACACCGTCCATGGGACATGCCTATGAAAATATCTGCACTCTGCCTTATGAATCAAAACATGCATCTCACCTCTTTAGTTCTTTTAAAAATTAATATATGTGAACTGTGAAGTACCACTTGGACAGGAGGTTTAGAAGTTTCCTTTTCCCTTTTGTTTGCCATCTCCCCACTCTGGTACTTAATAAACAGTAGTACAAGAGCTGTATTTTCTTCGGAGTGGTAATATGTAACCAGCATCAACAGAGGACACAGGAAAGGTGGAGAAAAGTTAGATATATAAGCAAGAAAAAGTGAGTTATTGATTTTATTGACTGGTCTGTTAACTTCTGACATTGCAATAAAGTCTTATTTATTTGTATACAGAAGACTCAATTACATAGATACATATCATTTTAACAACTGGGTTATTTACAGGAAAATTGCAGCTTCATAAATAATACAGACCTGAAATTTCTCAAGCTGGTGTTTAGCCGTTGTTACCTAAGGAAGTTGTGGTGGCCCAGTGGGCACCGCAGCACAAAGTCATTAGGATGACATTATAATAGGACGAGGAGAAAGGAGTAAGGAGCCGGGTGCTCAGCCCTGCAGATATATGCACAGAAAATCCCAGGGTCATTCGAGCAGAGCAGAGCTGCTGAATGAATTAGCTTCTCCTCCTGTAGCGTGATAACCAGGACATCTGTCAATAGACACAAATGGGAAAGAGGGCCTAATCCAAGCCATTAGGATTTTAGATCAGGTTTTGTGTTGCTTCACTTTGTTTTATTTTTGACATGAAAGATATGCTTCAAAAGAATTTTTTTTTCGAACAGTAGGGTTAGCTGTTCCCAAAGATGGGGCCAGTGATGGAGATGGAGAGGGGCAGCCTCGTGATGCCCCATCACTCCTTTCCTCTTGCACCTTACGACTTGCTCAGCCATCTCCTAAAATAATCTTTTGTTTAACCATTAGTTTCAGGCATAGCTTTCTTTTCAGGCTATAAACTCTAGGGGCTCAGCAACCACATCTGTTTTTCACTTAGTACATATTTGCTGGTAATAAATGAATGAAATAATGAGAATTGTAACATTATATTGTTTTTATGCATCCATAGCATCTTAGAAAATATCTCCCACCTAGAAAGAACTTAATATGTCCAAGAGGTGAACACATGAATGAATGAACAACTTCTAAGGGCTCACACTTGGCAGGAGACCTGGCCCTCTGGACTCAGGTGCCCAAGGGTAGTCTCCCTGCAGGAAAAGGGCCAGACTGCCAGGGAGCAAGGACACATCACTGAGAACTGCGAGAAGTTTCAGGGCTGATCAAAATATGTAGTAGGTGTTCAATGAAGAAAAAATGTAATACTCTCCCTCGCTTTGAACACACTCACCCCATGGTCCTTGCCTCTCTGAAGCAGTTCTGTATGTACTCATTTC
>PVIR01001748.1:0-115644 GCA_004026965.1 Petromus typicus
AATTGCCTAAAATCAATGATTTAACTGGAGCCACTGAGAGAAAGGAAAAAATACAGTGAAAGTAAAAACCGCTGGAAGAAATAATGACCAAAACATTGTTGAAATTTGGTGGAAACTATCACTTTAAAAATACTGAAGGCCTAGCACAAGAAATAAGAAATAAATTTTCACTACTATTGATAAACAAAAAAGTAGGAAAACATAAGACATTTGTTTTGTACAAAGGAACAAAGGCAGGCATAACAAGAAAGCTCACAAAGAACCATTAAATTAAAAAATCTGTAGAGCATGGAAAGGAAAGAAAGAGGAATGTGGGCAGGGACAGAGGAAGGAAGAAGGAAGGAAGAGAGAGAGAGAGAGAGGAGAAGGAAAAGAAAGAAGGATCTCTGTCAAACTAGAATTCTAGACCCAATAAAACTACGTTTAAAAAATAAAAGTAAAATAAATCTTTTTCAAAGATTTACAAAACCTGGAAACAGTCATTAAAACTACATTATACAAAATATTTTTAAAAGTCTTTCGAAGAGAAGGAAATATTTAACAGATAGAAATATGGACCAAAAAGTAGGAACGAGGGGCAGCAGACAGGGGATGACCACACAGGTAAATGTGTGAAACTCTTTGTAATTATTTAAGTCTGCTAGAATCATCTGCTTAACAAAATCATACCAACACACTGTGGAGTTTTACAGCAAATGTGAAATATATAGGCTAATGCTGGCACAAACAGCAGGAGGGGAGAAATGGAAATGTACTACTATTATTTTTTTGTTAAAATAGATTTTAAAAGTTCAGTAAAATTTGAAGTAGGCATAAAGTAAGATGAGATTTACAAATAATCAAAATATCAAAATAAAGAGTTATTGTGGATAAATAACATATGTCAAGAATGTTCATATACCTAAAAATCTGTATTTTGAAATCCTTCTCTGGTACAATAGCATGAAACAGGGGGCCTGTAGGAAGTGGTAGGTTATGAGGTGGGGCCTGGGGAGTAGGATTAGTGCCCTTCTACACAACAGTGGTAAGAGCTTATTTGTTCTTCTGCCACACACAGAAACCTAGAAGGTACCACTAATGCAGCAGAAAGCTCTCACCAGTCACCACATATGATACTTTCCACACCACAGAACTTTAGAAATACATTTCTGTTGCTCACCAATTACCCAGTCTAAAGTCTACTATTATAGTAGCCCAAAACAGTTAAGACAGAAATGAATGGATTATAAGAAATATTGTAAGTAATACTTACCTAACGTAATAAGAGACAGAAACTGAAAAGGCAACAAAGTTCATAGGGACAAAGAGAAAACAAATAGCAAAATGATATATTTAAAGCCAACCATAAATTAAAAGTAAGTGACCTAAATATCACCAATAAAAAAAGTTCAGATTGATATGAATATAAGACCCAATTTATCCAATTTATATGTTGCCTATAAAAAATGCACTTTAAATAAAAAAGTACAGTTAGGCTAAAACTAAAAAGATAAAGAAGGATACAATGTTAACACTAATTAATAGAACATGAAATGACTATATTAATAGAAATATAGCTTATTTCACAGCAAATAATAGTATCAGAAATTAAGAATTATTTGTAATAAAAGCAAAAAGCTTATTTTATTGAAAGAACATAGCAATCTTAAATATTCATGTACTATTATTATGGCTTCAAGTACATTTGAAAAGTAACTGAAATATAGAAATATAATAACTAAATTTAGTTTCAGTAAGAAATTGCAAAACTTTCCTCTTAAAAATAAATAGACTATGGAAACAAACATGGGTAAGGAAGCAGACACTAAGCAATATCAACCAGCTTGACTTAATAGACATCCTTAGTCCACTCCTTCCAAAAAGAGTGTTATGCCAGTATTATTCCAGTCCACTCAGAATATTTAGCAAGGATGGATCACACTGTGAGTACTCGACAAATTTCAAAAATTTTTTACTTAAGTTATGAAAGTATATACCTTTACCAAAATGGAGATAAAAATAACAAAATAATATTTGGATAACTACTAGATATTTTGAACTAAAGAGAGCATTTAACAACAAACAACTCAAATGTGAACTGATAATTATTTTGAATTGAAAGAAAAATGCATAACATAAAATTTATAATACTGTGATTAAGTGTTACTTAGGGAGAAATTTATAGCACCGCATACCTATACTAGAAAAACCAACAAACTCAATGTTCTACCCTGAGAAAGTAGGAAAATAAGGACATATTAAAATCAAAGTAGACAAAATGTGTAATAGAGATCATTTTAAAATTAATGACAAAACAAAAATGAGGTATAAACCAATCAAATAAAAAGCAGATTATTTGAGAAGATCACCAAAGTCAACAGGGGACAGCTGGCCCAGCGGGGTCCCCGGAATGCCTGTGCGTGCGGAGGCAGGGCTTCCGGAGGGCGGGCCGCTGGGTCACCAGGCTCAGGCTCATAGCTGGCTTCCTGTCTGCAGGGTGCACAGCTGAGGTCAGAAGCTGAAGGTCACTGAGGGTGCGGCCAGAACGTGCATCTCCCTTCCCAGCGCCAGGCCTCTCTCCCTGCTCCCCAAGTGCCCAGTCTGAACAGCTCTACTACACTCAGACCCTTCCCCCAGGCCCTTTCTGCCTACAACCAGCCAGTGTGAGCCAGAATAAGATTTTCCTCCTGTTGGGTGCTGGTTCCTGGGCCTCAGCAGTGAGAAAGTAATTAAGATGATACCCAGCGAGGCAGACTTATCAGAAAAAAGAGAAGAAATGATCAGTCCTAGGAATAAAGAAATTACATTCTGATAGACTCCAGAATACTAACATCTATCCAAAACCTCTTTCTACAAAGGAAACTCCAGGCCAAGCTAGCATCCCTACAAATTCTACAAAAAATAGAAAGAAGAGATAATATCAAAATAAAAACCAAGAGAATTGAAGACAGCTCCAGTTTATAAGCACCACCTTAGTCTGCTATCAAAACAATGCAGAGATGTAATAAGAAAACTATAGATGAATATATTTCTTCAATGTATATGTAAAAGTTAAAAATTAGCACATTTAATTGGATAATATATTAAAAACATATTACACTATAAATAAGCTTTACTCCAGGAAAATAAATTGGATTAAACATTTGAAAATCAATTAAGATATTTTGTAATTCCAACACTCTGGGAGCTGGAGGCAGAGGAATCACAAGTTCAATCCCAGCTTAGTGAGTTGGAAAGATCGAGTCTCAAAATTTAAAAATAATGGGCCGGGGAGTTAGCTCAGTGGTTCTGGCGCCTGTCTTGCAAGTGCAAGGACCTGGGTTCGAATCCCCGGTAACCACATAACAATACTGGGCGTGGAGACCCACACCCAGCAGCAACCAGTACCACATACCACAGTGCCGGGCGTGGTGGCTCATGCCTGTAATCCCAGCACTCGAGAGGCAGAGGCAGGAGGATTGTGATGTGAGTTTGAGGCTGAGCTCAGGGCCAGCCTGAACCACAAAAAAGCAAGACCCTGTCTCAAAAAAACCTAAAAAAAATAAATAAATAAATAAAAATAAATTATTTTTTAAAAAATTGCTACAGACTAAGTCAGTGCTGAGGCCCTTGGTTCATTTAATCTCCAGTGCCACAAAATAATTTTTAAAATAAATATTTTGTTAAAAATGAAAGGAATTGACTCATTTATCAAAGTATATTGTACTTTTAAAAAGTCCGCATACAATGTTATACTATGTAGTAAAAATGAAACACTTTACCAAAAGATAGATAATCATTCTCAAACTTTCTATTTAATATTATATTAGAGGTTCTAGATAGTACAATAAGACAAGAAAAGACAAAATCAGATTGGGAAGAAAAAAATAAACCTTTCTTTATATACAAAATATAATGGAATATCTGAAGAAACTCTCCATGATATAGTGTCAGAGGAGTGAGTAAATATTCACTGTGTTTTTAAGATATAAAATCAACATGCAAAATCAATTGTGTTTTCATAATTAACAACAAACTAGAAACTGAAATTTAGAAAACAATACTAATCACAATAATATCAACTAACATGAAAGCGTTAAGGGAGAGGAATCCAACAAAAGACACAAAGACTGCTAAGAACTACAAAGACACTGGAAGAAATCAAAGATACCTAAACAAAGGAAAGATTTACTTTTCTTATGCACTAAAAGACTCAGTGTTGTCAAGATGTCACTTCATCTCAAACTGATTTACGTATTCAACATAATTCTATTTAAAATCCTTGAAGGCTCTGTTTTGCAGAAAATGAAAAAAACTGAATCTTCCATTTAAACAGAAATGAAAAAAAAAGGCTTAGCACAGCCAAATTTTGCTTCAAAATTAAGAACAACAGTTAAAGATTAATGTTACGATATTTCAAGGCTAAGGATAATGGAGATAGTCTGGTACTACGGAAAGACAGAAAAATAAACCAGTGGAACAAATACAAATTTAAACATATATGGACAAAAGATTTTCCACAAGGCGCAGAGGAAATGAATGCACTAGAGAGAGGATAGTCTTCAGTCAAAGGTGCTAGAGTGACTGAACATCAGTTTGTAAACAATAAAACTGACTACAGACTGCAGATGACACAAGAAGTAATATAAAATGAACCCTAGACTTAAATATTAACCTTAAACGAGAAGTATCTAGAAGGAAAGATAAAAGAAAATATTTTTTATTTTGAAGTAACTGAAGATATTTTAGGTACACTGCAAATCCATGTTCCATAAAAGAACACATTTCTATACTTCACCAAAATTAGAACTTCTGTTCTTGATCTGACAGGAGAAAAACATAGGCCAGGAGGAAAGAAATAAAATAGAGGATATATATTACACACACATACACTTATGCATACAATAACAGAAAAAAACAAGCTAATTTTTAATATCAAAAGACACTTACATATTTCACAAATTGTAAATAAGCAGATGAAATTTCTCTGTATTATTTTTCACTATGGAAATGCAAAGTAAAGCAACAATTAAAACCCATTACATACCTGCTTGAATTACTGAAACTGAAAAGACTCACCACACCAAGTGTTGATGAAGAGAATAAGAAATGAGAACACACAGACTTTGACAGTAAAAATATAAGACTGTATAGCTACTTTGGAAAGGCTGGCCTGGAGGGTTTTTAGACAAATAAAATTTATAAGTCTTGTTATAACCTTGCACTACTATTTGATTCTACCCAAGAGAAAAGTGTAACATCAACAAAAAAAGTTTCTCATGAGCCTTCTTAGCATCCTTATTTAATTTTTTAATTTTTAATTTTTTAAATTTTTTAAATTTTTTTAGGTTTTTTTGAGACAGGGTCTCACTTTGTGGTTCAGGCTGGCTCTGAGCTCAGCCTCCAACTCACATCACAGCAATCCTCCTGCCTCTGCCCCCCAAGTGCTGGGATTACAGGCGTGAGCCACCACACCCAGCACTGTGGTATGTGGTACTGATTACACTGGGCGTGAGTCTCCACACCCAGTATTGTATGTGGTTAACCAGGGCTCGAACTGGGTCCTTGTGCTTGCAATACAGGCACCGGAACCTCTGAGCTAACTCCCCGGCTCCCTTAGCATCCTTATTTGTAATAGCTCAAAGCTTGAAACAAATGTTTATTTTATTGGGCATGATTAGCAAGCTATAAAATTTTCATAAAGAAAAACCAGTCTGCATTGAAAGCAAGCAGTTCAGTGGCTCCCTGTGACTTCATGAGAAAGCCAAGGAGTAGGCAACTTGAGAGAAATAAAAAATAATCAAAGTTATAAGATACAGGCCACATTCAATTCAATATAAATTGAGCTTACTCAAGGTAATACTTAAGAAATATTAGCTACAGAGAGCAAGACATCATGACTATCATTCAATTTATACCATTTATATGTGTACTTAATAGGTGAATACAGAGAGAGAGACAGAGGGGAGAGAGAGAGAGAGATTTTACTTACTTTTATTTTTTTGAGACAGAGTCTTGCTTTGTAGTTCAGGCTGGTCCTGAACTCACCCTTGAACTCAGCGATCCTCCTGCCTCTGCCTCCTGTGTGCTAGGATTACAGGCATGATCCACCATGCCTGGCACTGTAGTATGTGGTACTGATTGCTGGTGGGCATGAGTTTCCCTTCCTTGCATTGTTGTATATGGCTACAGGGATCAAACCTGGGCCCTTGTGTTGTAAAGCAAGCACCAAAACCACTGATTTAAATCCCTGGCCCAAGAGAGAGATTTTTAGTAGGCATCAAAGAAAAGGAGGAAAATGTCTTTTAGAGATGCATCTGTTTGCTTTCAAAATAATCATCTGTATAACTGAGATTAACATGTAGCCAGCCTGTTTCAGCATTTCATCTTTTCAGGAGAAGCAGATAAGATCTGGGCTGCTGGAACATGTTTTGGTGTGCTATCAAATAGCTGCAGTCTCATTGGTACTTATCAGGTATGAGTCACAGTGCAGGCCTCCTGTTTGAAGGCTGGGGCCGAAAGGCTGCTTTCCAAGTTACTATGGTGTGCGCAGAGCACAGTCTGTAGGTAGATGATTCTGTCACAGTTCACAAGATTCTTCCGATGTAGGGATATTGACTCTTTCAGTTGACTTGTGTGTTCGATCTGGTGTATTCCATGCTTCCCTGTTGAATAGTAATGACAGTGCAGTTTGGGCAATGAAAAGAGTAGATGTCACATCAAAAGTTGTGGCTTTATGTCCCCTGCGCACATGCGTGAGCACAGGCAGGATCACAGGCCTGAAGCACCCAGCCCAGCCATTTTTCCCCATTTATTTAACACTGTGCAGCTGTGGACAGACTATATACCTCAATCACCTCTATTTTCCTCATCTGAACATAGAGATGGTCGTTGCCCCCACAGAGGGCTCACTTTTCTACTGCACGATGGAATCGAGTCCACATGAGCCCTGAGTAATACAGCTGAGTAGAAAATCCATGCAAAATCAAGTATGTCGGAGAACAACTCAAGGGCAGTACTGTCGCACAGGAAAGAGGAGTAATTGACTCTTCTTCTCTAGGCCAGGCCAGTCCTCCAGTCCAACAGAGAACTGGATCAAACGTCCTCCTGTTCACTAAGGTCACATTCTCTGCCGCCGAACATTACCTAGCATCTCTATTAAGCATCGTCTTACAGAGGAGCGGAAAGGTCCCCACACAGACCTACTTCCCCCCACCACCACCACCAAAGAAGCTTTCTTTGCTTAAAGTTGACAAATGCACATTATTGTATTCAAAGGATTCATCTTCATGAGATAAACGAGTTCTGACAGATTCCTATTTCCAGAAAAAGTCTTTCAGCAACGCAGGTTTTCATACCTGCAATGCCACAGACTGTTTGTGGTTTCAGGATTGCTTTTTTGCTTCTAAGGAAATAAAGATAAGATATTTGAGGTTAACTTTGCACTCCAGAGTATTCTTCAAGGCAGACTGGTTAGAATCCAGTGTCAAAGGCTGCCTTCCAGGGAGACTCGTCTGAAAATGTTATCGTTGTATTACTCTTTCAGGTACACTGTTCTCTTAGCAGTGAAAACAGAACCGCTGCGTGGTACCAGCAGACTTGCAAATCAAGGAGAAAGTTGAAGCTGGCCGAGACCATCTTTGTCCAAAATGGCCCCAGAGCCACGAAGAGTAGGAAGTTGCAAATCTCCAACATGACTGTGTGGGAGGGACAGAGGCCACTATCATCTTCGAGGGTCACAAACGACAGTTTGGGGGAAACATACTGGGATTCTGTAGAAAAACCATCGTCAAAACTAGTAATTGACAATTCTGTCTCTGAGACGCTGCTCTTTGTTTACAATAATTTTAAGGTTTAAATTTTTCATGCTGAGATAATTCAGTTCACTGCAATCGGAAAAACGTTTTCATGTGTCACGTGGCACTTTTGTGAGGAGGATGAAGATTAAGAAAAATTAGCAAAATACAATACAATGACTGTCAAGACTGATCATAGAATCGGCAGTGACTTTTATTCAGGCTTGATAATTTAGGGCCAATCAAACAGGCTCAAGGGTGCCAAGCACAATTATTGGAATTTAGTATGCTCAATAGGCGCAGACTTTTGTTGGGTAAATTAGTTGTCTACTTCATGCCCAGAGCTGTTGTTGAAATGGGTATTTTAAAATATAGCCATGTCTAATTGTGTTTTCTAAAAATATTCTCAGAATGCGGTTTCATATTTCTTTAAAATGTTTTCCTAAAGAATTCCTTTCTTCAGCAAGTAAAGTTAGCTGCAAGCGTCAGTGTGAGGATAACTTAAAGTGTTCCCTGGCCAAAGATATCAGCTAACATTACTTTTCAGAAAAAGTTTGGCGGAATATTTATGCACAAGATGTTGACTTTGGGGATGGCCTCCACAGAGAGTTGGAGCAGGAGTCCCGGAGGAAGTCTGTGAGAAATGACAGTCGATCCTTCTTTATTGAATAAAAGAAAAGCAAGCACTCATAACTTCAGTTCAGACCTCAGTCAGAGAACGACTTCAGCCAAATCTTTGTTTTACCAGGAGTGAAAGCTCTAAGGGACAAAATTAAGAAGGAAGTCAGCACAAAAAGTATTAAAAGGTCACTTTTTTCTTCCAAATCCCAGTAACGTCAAGCAAATAGTAAGATTAGACAAAACCAAGCGTGTATCAATCCTTCATTTGGGGATTATTGAGTTTTTCATACACAATTTTTTGTTCAGAATAACCAGAGCGTCGCCTTTCTGCTTCTTTTAGTCCCACCGGAAACTGGGTTTTTCCAGCTGGGGTTTCTCCTGGAAACCGACTTTCTCCAGAGACTGGAAACCGAGCTCTTCCCGAAAGCATTCACCTCAACAAGAGAAGCTACTAAATTCAGAGAAACAAGGAGAGCAGCAGCATCACACATTCAAGCCTGGGGAAAGGTTTGCTTTTCTTTTGCTTTTGTAGGAGCTTCCGAGGAAATGCAGTGTTCAGACGTTTTGGAAATGAGAAGGCGGGCGAGGCAGAGGTCAGGTTTGGGGTGTGGGGAGGGAAACCGAGCAGAATATAAGTAGCCTGGACTCTACTGCCCTCTAGCGATCAGACTCTGTAGAACCTTATCTGTTTGATTTATTATTTGCCCCTGGGTGTTTATTGTCCTGCCCCACCCCCACCCCCATACCTCCCTTGGAGAATTTCAACTAAAAAGAAATGTTTCACCCAATGACAACGTTACCAGGATGTAGGAGCAGCCACATTTTACCTTATCTATCATAATTAGGAGCTGGTCCTTTATACAAACCATAGAGGGAAAGCACCAAACAGAAGCAGCACTAAAACAGGTGTTTGTAGATATATTCCCCCCCCCCCAAATAGAAAACAAACCCAAAATTTAAAAGCAGAGTTGCGCAACTTTTACGCATTTCCTCAAATGGCTCCTGTTCACGTCCCTTCCGTCGGGCTTGCGTTGCTGTGGAGCTGGCGCCGATTGAGCCGGAAGAGTTGTGAGGCACGTATTTGAATGAGGCATAAGGCTACACTCTCTGCTCTGCTCGTTTAATGTGTCTCTCAAAATAATAGGCAAAGCCTTATCGTATTTTACTTCTAAACCGTCCCTTGTGACTTACATGTTTAAAAAAATTAAAACATATTAATGACGTTCATCATCAGGCTAAATTTATCTATTTGTAATATCCTTCCATTCATTAAGTTTCCCTTCTACTCACATGAGCTCCACATGGCTATTCTCTGCTCTCTGAACTGCAGAAAACATTAAATTATAACAGGCTAGCTCTGCTTTGTAACCTTATACTGCAATCATCCTAAAGACTCAGACATTGAGTCAAATTTGTTAGTACATTAATAGTAAACAGGAGTAATTAAAACAGCATTTTTGTGAAGTCTTGTTTATATGCAGCTGTCCCAGTGGTAGTAGTAGGTGGTAGTAGGTGGTATGATAATAAATTGATACATGAATTTGCCTGGAGTGTCTGTGGGCAGAGTAGAAAGTTTATGTCAGCTCTAAATCACAGGGCTTCAGGATCTTTGACTTCGTGCTTGCTAAGCAAGTTGCTCATCTCCAGCTTTCTCCTTGGTCAACAGCTAGCTCCCTGCTGGATGTTTGAATATATTGACTAAGAACTCAAAATTATTTAATATCTGGATTTTTGCAAGTGAAGCTCAATAAATTAATGATAATCATGAGCTATTATTCATCCATCTTTATTCTAGCTTCAAATGTACAAATTTAATGCTTGGCTAATTTCCTTCAATTATGCTAACACAGTAAAGTAATATTATAAATTATTTAAGTCTTGAAGTCTTTTCAAAACATTACTTCCAAGTGCATGCGTTAAATTAAGAATTACTCATTGTCAGAAAACCTGAGATTTAGTTCTAGCTCTATAAGGTATTATTGGCAACTTTGAAGATGGTTCAGCTATGAAATAAGGACTTAGATTAAATTCTTTCCTAATTTGAAACTTTTAACATTACTGAAGGTCAAGAATTTCCAGGTCAATTATTTAGTCTGAAACAATAGCATTTCTGGCCTACAGTATATGATCAGTATTTTGGTCAAATTAAAAAGGCAGAGAGATCACAGGTTCTTGGAATATACAAATACATACATGAACAGATTTTTCCCAGTCAGAATAGCCATTTCAGAAGTGGCTGTTTCTCTCTACCCTAACCTTCTAGTATTAACTACATTATGGGGTTATAACTTAGTGACTATGCCAAAACCTGACTCAGTATTTTTCCTCTTTAGTTCCAAGTTTATTGCAGTTTGGGAGTGATCCAACTGTACAGGACTTGAAACTCAGCCCCCCCCCACCACCAAAAAAAAGACCTTCCTTGCTTTCAGCATATACATCTTGTTATGTAAATTGTATTTTTGTTTCATTTCCCCTTTTTTATTAGTGCATGCTTGCACTAATAGTGCATGCTAGAATGACACTGATTGGAGGAGGCTGGTATGTGAACATAACACATTTTAATTATTTTTCATCCTCTTCCTCTCCCTCTGTCCCGTTTACCTATCTCGTTCCTATCCCTGTCACAACTCTCTGCTTCCTTTATCTTTTATTTTGCTTTCTTTATATTTGGGTTTTCATGAAAGAGAAATCATGCAACAATGAAGCTTGTGTGTCTGTTTCATTTCACTCAACATTATGGTTTAAGGGTGCATCCATTTTCTTACAAATGATTCAGAATTATCCTTCTTTATGCCAGAGTAGTTCTCCACTGCATAAAATACCACACTTTCTTTATCCATCCATCCACTGATGGACATACAGGCCACCTCCAAGATTTACTTATTGAGTTGTTCTACTATAAACATGAGAATGCATGTATCATTGTAATATGATGTCTTTAATTCTTTCAGGAAGCTGTCTAGAATAGCTAGGTTGAATGGAATTTCTACTTTTATTTTTTGAGGAATTTTCATACTGATTTTCACAGTGATTTACTAGTTTATATTCACATCAACAATGTAGAAGTTTCCTTTTCACAGAGCTTTGACAGTATTTGTTATTATCTAAACTCTTGTGAAAGACGGTCTTTGTGAAGCAAGATAGAATCTCAAGGTTGTTTTAATTTGCATCTCTCTAGTGGCCAGGGATTTAGAACACTTTTCATGTACTTATTGGTCATATGTAGTTCTTCAGTGTCTCTTCATTTCAGTTTCCCACTGTTTGAGTGGGTTTTTTATTTTGGGGAGGTTTGAGTTCTTTATATTCTCTAGATTTTAGTCCTCTGTCAGAGGAATTGTGGGCAATTTTTTTCTCATAAGTTGTCTCTTTACTCAGTTCTGTTCTTTGCTGTAGATTTTATTTTTATATCCAATTTATTGACTTTGGATGCTATTTCTTGTGCCATTGAAATTTTGTTCAGAAAGTCCTAGCCTATACTTACATCTTCAATTGTTTTACCTATTTTACATTGCATCAAATTAAATTTTTCTGTTTTAATAGCTACATCTTTGATTCATTTTTATTTTAGTTTAGCACATGGTGAGATACCCGGGTCTAGATTCAAACTGCTGACTGCAGACAGCCAGTTATCCCAGCACCATTTACTACAGAGGCTGTCTTTCCTATGTGTTTTTGGCCTCTTTGGCTGTCTTTGTCAATGAACAAAAGCTGAACACGTCAAGGATATTTCTGTTGCATCTAGTCTGTTTCATTGTATTTTCTGATGTAGTCTTTGTTTTCCTTTTATGGAATGCTGTTGTTTAGGCTTTTCATTTCTTTAACTGGGTTAATTCCTAAAATGTTTAATTTTTCTTGGTGGTATTGTGAATAGCATCTTCCTAATTTTTTTCTCATGAGCTCATTATTAGTATTCAGGAATGATATCAAATGTTGTGCATTGATTTTGTATCTTGCTATGCTGCTAAAATTTTTATTCATTATAACAGTATTTTAGTCGAAGTTTTGGGTCTTTTAAGTGCAGGATCTTGTCATTTGCCAATAATGATAATTTGATCTTTCTTTCATATGCATATGTTTCTGTTCTTTTCTCTTGCCTGATGACTCTGGCCAATGTGTCAATTATTGTTTTGAGTGGACAAAACTTGTCCAGAGTGGACATCCTTGTCTTGTTCCTGATTTTTTGTTCTTGCCCATTTAACGTGATGCTAACAGTAGGTATGTCTTAAATGATCATTGTCAGATTTCTATCTTGTCCTTACATGCATACTTTCTTCAGTGTTTTTATGATGAATGGATGTTGTGTATTTTCAAAGGGTGTTCTGTGTCTATTGAGACAATCATGCAATTTCTGTCTTTGCTTCTGTTAATATAATGTATAACATTTATTGACTTTTGTACATTGAACTGTCCTTAAATCCCTGGAATGATGTCTACTTGGCCACAAAGTATGATCCTGAGGATTTGTTGTACTGTTTTCAGCATCTGTTTAAGAATTTTGCATCTCTGCTCATTAAAGAGATTTGCCTGAAGTTCTTTTTAATAAATTAAGTTTACTGGTACATTTTAGGAATATACTATGATCACATTCATCATTGAGAATTTGTACCTGCACATGATATATCTTATTTTTTCCCATTTCCCTCCTCTCCTTCAACTTTACCCACCATATAAGCTGTTTTTTTTCTTTTTTACTATCTATGTTTTTCTTTCTTTGCTTTCCCCTGCCCCTGTCCCATCCCTTTTCCCCTTTGAACATTTTCTTCCTATTTCACAAATACTTATTATACAGTATGGACCTCACTTAAAGGTCCCATTTGACTCTATTTCCTTTCTGGGTATATTTGTATAATTCTCTGTTTTGATTAGATCCTTGTCCAATTTTGGAATTGTGGTAACTCTAGTTTCCAGGAATGACTTTTGGAATACTCTTTCCCCTTTAATTTAATTTTTATTTTTTAGTTTTTTGAGACAGAGTCTCACTTTGTAGTTCAGACTGGTCCTGAACTCACCCTTGAACCCAGCTATCCTTCAGTCTCTGCCTCCTGAGAACTGGAATTACAGGGGTAAGCCACTATGCCTGGCACTGTGGTATGTATACTGATTGCTGGTGGCTGTGAGTCACCACACCCAGTATTGTTGTATGTGGTTACTGGGGATCGAACCCGGGCCCTTGTTCTTGCAAAGGCAGGTGCAGGAACCACTGAGTTAAATCCCTGGCCCCCCTTTAATTTTATTAAAGATTTGGAGGAGTACTGGCATTAAATCTTTTAAGTTCTTGTAGAATTTACCAGTAGATCCATCAGGACCTTTGCTTTTCCTTATATGGTAGGGTTTTTTGCTGTTGTTTTTTTCAGTTGGTGCTGCAATTTCATTGCCTGTTATTGGATTACTTAGGTTTTTTATATCATTTTGGCTCAGTTTTGGAGAATTGTGAAGTAGTTGCTAAAATTTGGATTTCAACAGTGTGCAGTGTGGTTTTACTATTTTCACTTCTAATTGCACTGACTTGGGTCTTCGCTTTTTTTTGGAAATATTTTTCTATTTTGTGTATCAAAAAAGCAGCTTTTTGCTGAATTGTGTTGTTCCCATTCCATTGTTTTCTTTTCTCATCTTTTTAATTTCTTTTCCTGTAGTAGCTTTGTATTTTTCTTGTTTTTCTAGACCTTTGAGGTGCATCATTAGCTTGTTCCAGTTGCTGTTCTTCTAATATAGGTGTTCACAGATATAAACTCCTCACTTAGGACTTTTGAAATTTTGCCCCTTAAGTTCTGGTGTGTTATACTGGCATTATCATTTAATTATAGGAACTGTCTTATTTCTTTCTTGACTTTACCTGTGACTCACTGATAAGAATACATTAATTTCAATGTTTGCATAATTTCTGTATTTTTCTACCATTTATCTCTAATTTCATTACCATGATCTGTTAATATACATGGTACAATCTTGATTCTTTTGTATTTATTTAAGCATTTTTTGTGGCTAATACATGTTTTATTTTAGATAAAATTCCATGTGCTGCTGAGAATGTGTACTGTTCTTCCATTGGGTGAAACAGTATGTATCTATTAAGTCTGTTTGAAGGTTTGGTTCAGCTCTAGTATTTCTTTGTTGATTTTTTTGTCTAGGTGATCTATTTGTGAGACTGGGGTATTGAGGCCCCTATTAAAATTGTGTTATCTGTTCTTTTATGAACAATAATGTTTACTTTATGAACACTGTTGTTTGGTGCATTTGTAATTATTACTTTTTCCTGTTCAATCTTTCCCCGTAACCAGGATGTAGTGGGTTGGCCTCTTCTGATCAACCCTGGTTTCATGTCCACTTTGTCTGATAAGTACTCCTGCTGATTGTGGGTTTCTTCCAGATGAAACATTGCTTTCCATCATTTTATTTTTATTCTAAGGAATTTCTTTTTGAATCAGTTATATTTGCTGCATACACCGTTATATTTGATGCTTCCTTATCTATTCTGCTATTTTGTGTATTTTGACTGTGTGATTAGGACCACGCACAATGAGATTTATTACTGAAAGATATTCACATATTCCTGGTATTATTTTCCTATTGCTAATTTCCTTTCTTTTCCTTCTACTTAACTGCCGATCCTGCCTGGTATATTACTTCTATTTGACAGTTTGGCATTGTTAATTTCATTGTTTCTAGGATATCCTGGAGAATTTTTGAAGTGCTAGTTTGGGGGGTTTCAAATTCATGCAAGTCATGGAAATTTCTATTTCTTTAGTTTTGAGAGGTAATTTTCCAGGATGTATCAATCTGAATTGGAAGCTGGTTTATTTTAGGGCTTGAAGCATTTTACTCCAAGATCTCCTGGCCTTTAATATGTGTGTTGAGGTGTGTATAGTAAACTCCAATGTGTTTTCTTATATATGTGATTTGATGCTTTTCTCTAATAGTTTTTGTGACTCAGGAACTCCTGGGAGTTTGACTATGCTGTGTCTTTTCTGTCATGCTAGTTTGGGTTCTAGATGCCTCACTTATCTGTATGTGAAGTTCATTTTCTGTATTTGGACATTTTTCTGCTATCATTTCTGTCCACAGATTTTCTATCCCCTTTGTGCTTTCTTCTGATTTTTCACTAATTTGAATTCACCCTATATTTGTCTCTTTTGTGCCGTCTGGTAGGTATTGAATCCAGTTTTTATGGTTTTGTTGCTGTTATTTTTAAGGTACCTGTCAATAACTTGTCACCAACAACAGCCCAAATCTGGTTCTGGCCCTTTGTCCTCACTGTGGTCACTTTTACTGCTGCTATCTAAATAGCATTTTTAATCTCCTCAATTTTAGTTTGGTACCTTTTTATGGACTCTAATTCCAGGCCTTCATGTTTTGTCATTTTGTTTACCTCAGCTATCTTTTTATTAGTGTATTCTGTAGCCTGATTTTTTTGTTGTTGTTGTTATCTGTTTAGGTATATCTTCTTTGTGCTCCTTAAGCACTTTATTTTTAAAAAACTTTCTTCTTATATCCTTTCCAATCATTTGGATTTCCTACTCCTCAGTGTCCTCTGAATCAGCTTTGGGAACAGGAAAAAAAAAAAGTCCAAAATAAAGAAAAAATGAAGCAAAAAAGAAAATAAACCCAAAGCTCCAAAAAAATCCACCAAAAAAGATACAAGGGAAGAATCAGACCTCTTAAACAGAATTCATACTTTTTAAATAATAGGTCCTTTTTGGGATTTGTAGTCTTGAAATCCAGCAAGTCATGGCTTGTAGGTTTGTGAGGAACCTCCTTGCCTCAGGAACCTTTTCTCTATATACCCTAGACTCTGATGGCCATTCCAGGAAAGGTATGTTTTCTCACACTGGTAGAAGAGAAAAGCCTTCTCATTTTTGCTAGATGTCAGCCACTTCAAAATGCCTGTTGCATTTAATGCCAATACTTTTAGATCTAGCCTCCTCTGCAAATTACATTTGCTAGGTCTGCTTTCTCACTATGGAAGGCCGAGTCTGTTTCCTTTCAGTTTGAGTTTCAACTTTTCAGGGCAGTCCGTGTCTAGCCTGCATCCTCTGCCTGTGGTTGTCACTCACCCAGTCACTGTGGAAAGGTCACATTAGAATCACCAAAGTGGTTGTTGTGTCTCAGTCTTAACCACTTTCCATAATGAAGCCTAATTAAACACTCCCTGGCAATAGGGTAGGTAGGTGTGGAGTTTCTTCTCCAGCTCTGCCCTGCCCAAAGAAGTCACTGGTGAAGTAAGCTGCTATTGTATTTTACAATAATGGGCTTTGGGGGAGGTTAGCATTACTGGTCAGGTCTGCTATTTTTCCCTGAGCTGCTGATTCTTCAAGGTTTAACTTCTCTTTTGAGCATTATGCTCATCCACAATCAGGGTGGTTGGTGGTTGGTGCCTGTACTGCCAGGTGCCAGAGAGAAACAAAATGCAGAAGAGGCTTTGAGCTGGTGGGCAGTTGCCACCAGTGCATACAAATCAAGGACCCAGAATTGGCTGGGAAAAGAGTGAGTGGGGTTAAGTTCCTTTGTCTGCCTATGCTGGTGTTTTTGTTTTTTGTTTTTTTGTTTTTTTGGTTTTTTTTTTTGAGACAAGGTCTCACTTTGTAGTTCAGGCTGGCCCTGAACTCTCAATGTACCCCAGACCAGCCTCAAACTCCCAGCAGTCCTCCTGCTTCTGCCTTCCAAGTGCTGGGATTACAGGCGTGAGCCACCATGCTCAGTACTGTGGTTTGTGGTTACCAGGGATCAAACTCGGGACCTGGCATTTTTCAGGCAGACACCAGGACCACTGAGCTAATAAATCCCTGGACCTATGCTGTGTTTTTTTTTTTTTTTTTGCTTGGATACTGCTTTTATTTTTATTATTATTTTTTAATTAATTTTTAATCTTTATTCATACATTATGACTACACACATAATCACATTCAACATTGAGAGTTTATATCAGAATATGACATGACTTGATTCTCATTTTTTCCCTTTCCCCCCTACCCCCTATATATACAATCTTTGTTTTTTTTATTACCACATTCATTTTCCCCTCATTATTTACACTTACACTCTCTTTCCTTTTAAATATTTTCTACTTCACAATATCAACTATACATACAACTCATTTACAACTTCATTTTCTCATACCAGAGAAAAGATACGGTATTTACACATCTGTGACCTGTTGATTTCGCTCATGAGGACGTCCTCAAGGTACATCCATTTGCGTATGAACGGCCCATGCTGTATTTTTAATAGGAAAAGTAAGTTCTTCAGATTCACTCCTGCAGCTATAAATGTGCTGAAGAACAGAAGGGCTAAAAACTCTATCAAATCAAAGTTTAGTTTAACAGAGTTGTGTATACCAAAAATGTATTCCCCAGAAGTTCAGTTTCTTCAGATATTTTTCTTCAAAAAGCTTTGGAAAGTAATATTCTGTTCCCAGTGAAGATTTACAATGTATTGCTAACTTTGACATTTTGATAAATCTGTCAAAATAAATCTTTTTAACTATGTTTAACCAATGTTCCAAAATTGTATTTTTGGATCATGGAAGACTTTTTATTTTTAATAAGCACCCCAGTATATATAAAATTTGAAAAATGCTGTGCCGGAGGGGAAAAAATTATAAGAAAAATAAAATCTGATTAATAGCAGCTACTATTTTTCTGAGTGTTCCCTACATTGTAGGCGCTTTCCATGGGAAGCACTTTAATACATATTTAATTGAAAACTATGTGGATAAGAATTAGGGAAAGGTCTTAACAGATAACTGAACCAAAGACATGGTGAGGAAAAGATCATGCCAGAAAAAAAGTAAATTTAAAACTATGGAGGCCAGTAGATGCAATAATTTTAGAAAATAATAAAAAGAGGAAAAAGGATACAGTTTTTTTTTAGGATAAAATATAAGGAGATAGACTGAAAATCTGAAACCAAGTTGTAGATGTATCTAATACTAAGGAAATTATGGACTTACGCATCTGTCCAATGGTGAATCTAAAACAAATTTGAACAAGGAGTGGCAACACTGAACAACTGGTCCAAAAATGTTTTGTCAGGGATACATAGCTCAGAAGTAAAATTAGGATTCATAAAGATCCATTATTCTTCATTTCTAAAGCACCTGAACCTACCCAGAACATTGCTCCTAAATTTTCAGAATGTTGTATCTACCTACCTCCTCTAATAAAGCTTAGTTTTCCTTGAACACTAACATCCAGCATATCCCAAATACTAGTTTTTCTATTTAACATCATATCAGAACACAGTATTAGAAGGGTTTATTTTTTCTTTCACTTATAACGATTTCAACCCATTTTCTGGGCTACATATTTTGAGGGTAAAAACTGGCTCTACACAGCATCAGGGTGGCATAGACAGTGAAATGGGTGGAGAACACACCCACCTCTTAGGAAGGACGGGCACTCTGCTCTAGGTGGTCAGTGGACAGGCCAAAAGCAGAGAGGCGGGAGAGGGAAAGCATGCCCTGCATGGTGCGTCTCACGGGCAGATGTCAGCCATGACTAAAGTCGGCTGACCACACTTGAAAATGGAAAGCACTCAGTGCACAGGCATTAGAAGACAGTTGATGGACATGTAGTAGGGAGAAAATATCTTTCATTTTTCCAAGACCTCAACTGGGATCCCTGCAAGAGAAGATATACCTACAAGAGAAAAGCATATCCACTAACTACATGTTTTACTGATATTAGGATCCTCAAAGAAATGATGATCTGAAGAAACACAAGTTAAACTTATGTTTTTTTTTCTAGATCTCATGAACAGTAGAGTTTTGAGAAAATGTGATAGAAAGCAAAGTATGAGGTAGATAGAAAACTTAAGCCCTGTTTACTCAAGTTTCCCTTGCTGTGCTGTGCCTCTGAGTGAAGGAGGCTCATTTCCTCCAGAAATAAGGTGACAACCTCTCCAGTGTGATCATGGAAGCTTCAGAGGAAGGTCAGAAGGTATTTCTTGAACTTTTTTGAAAATTCTTTCAGCTAAAAATATTCAATATGCCAAGGCACCATGTTCTGAGAAAGTATATACCTTGAGCCCCAACTTACTCCCTGGAAGAGGAACTCACATAGGCAAGAAGATGCCAAGACAGGCAACTAACAGTAAGTACAAGAAAGAAAACAATATACAGTCTAAGCAATAATGATTTGGAACACAAAAGAACTGGGATTTTAAATCAAGGAAAGACTGGTAGCCACGGTAGCCACTATGGTCTGTTGACTGCAGGATGAGAAGAAATCTTTTACTTTCAAATCTTTTCATTCAGAACAAACACTAGCAGTAGTCACTTTACTGTGAGAACAGAGCTGTTGAAATATCTTTGGAGTTCAGGGAGGAAAATTCTTCTCCTAATAATACAGTCTCAACCCAGAACATGTAACCATTAGCAAGAGCAGTTTAAACAAGTTTTAAATTCTATCCTGAGCCACCATGCTCCCTATACTAGTCTGTTTCATATGACTGTAAAAGATACCTGTGACTTAATCTATACTTGCCTACGTAAGTCTCACCTTCCTAGTCACAGATCCTTGCAAGCAGATTTCTTTCCCTTTCCTGTTTATCTTGCTATGATGCTGAATCTGCATAAAGGAGTGAGTTTGGCTAAATGTCACCTGAGTAAGAGATGAACTGTGTGCTTACTATGTGGCAAGCAAGAAGAGTGTGTAGTTTTGGTTCAGCCTGATTTGTCCAGCAGGCAGAAGTGACGTTTTCTGACTGGAGGTGGAAGGAAGAGACGGGCCGACAGACAGTGTGCAGGAAGTACCAAGGGACAGCCGACAAAGAACAGGCTGCTCCTTCCCTGATGGGCAAGCTGAGAACAAGGCAGAAGTAAAAATAATTTTACAAAGTTTATGACTTCATAAATAAGTGTTTAAAATCTTTTATCTTTGGTTGCCAGACTGTGTTTCTTTAAATATAAATTAAATTTGAACCATTGATCACACTTCTACAAAAATTAGCTTCATATTCTTAAATTTCTGCTCAACCACATAAACAGCGTATGTCTGAGGAATAGAGAGTCTAAAAGAAAGCTAAAGTGATCAGAAAGTTGGTAAGCCCTGGGTGGGAAAGGCTAATGGCAGGAGCGGAGCATTAGGTTTAGTTATCGAAATGGAGATTAGAGTAGGAGGTGGAGAAAGGGCTTGGACGTCTCCACCACTGAACGTCTGCAGCTTTAAGCTTCCTCACTTGCCAAGAAAGGGTTGCAAAAGGTAACTCTGTATGGAGGAAGGCTGGTTTTGAGAAGGCACTGTGGCCTTCTGAGACCCTGTGCCAGAGCTGCAGCCTGCCCCGACCTCAGCAGTCTGTTTCTCATCCTACCTGCCTCACTTTCTCCATTTAGCTGCAAGCAGTGGCTCTTTCTTAACCGACCATACCCTTCCAGGAATTCAGCTCTTAACTACTTTTTAGAAAGAAGCAAGGAATTGTTCTTCCTAAGATCTGTTAAGGAGTGTAATCACAGGAAGAAAGGAAGGAAGGAAGGAAGATAGGAAGAAAGAAAGAAAGAAAGAAAGAAAGAAAGAAAGAAAGAAAGAAAGAAAGAAAGAAAGAAAGAAAGAAAGAAGGAAGGAAGGAAGGAAGGAAGGAAGGAAGGAAGGAAGGAAAGAAGGAAGGAAGGAAAGAAAGAAAGAAAGAAAGAAAGAAAGAAAGAAAGAAAGAAAGAAAGAAAGAGAATACCTGGAGATTGTAAAGGGAACTGTTATAAAGTATAAAGGACATACAAATACTTTCTTTTCCCAAGGAGAAAGCAGAGTGATTGTGGAGAAAAGACAGTAAGGGAAAATATTACCAATGTTCTTATAGCCATCAAGCTACTAATTAAAGATCTGTTTCCAGAAATCAGTTATTGTCTAAAGTGTTCAAGTAGAATATTGATGAAAGCAAAGATTTCTCAGAAAAAAAGCACTCTCCCAATACATTCAGAAAGAAATTAATAGTGTTGTGCTCAGTTTAAACTTCAAGCCGAATCTAAACCAGGAAACATTCCTGAAATCAAGCCAATTTAATAATATAATCCAGAAAACTAGTATCATCTGGAATGTCTAGATTTGGCTTGGCTTCACTTCTCCATCTCACACCATCTGTCCTGACGCTTCTCAAGGGATGTCAGATGGTTCACGCTAAAGGACAAGGAAATACCAATTTCCTCGCATGGTATTAAGTGGTACCAGTGGATTGGATAGTTCTGAGAGCCAATCCTTCTTACCCAGTGGAAAGGTAAAGGTGGTGGAGAATGCCCTAGTGTTCATTTCTGTGATGATTTTCTGATTTTTCAGTGCATGCTACACCCAACCGTGAAGAGGACTGGTGAGCTCCAGCTGACTGAAGAATCCCCACGCAGAAAGGCTGAGCCGCACTGCAGCTACTCGGCCACACGCAGTCAAAAGCCACTCACTGGCCCGAGTTCTGGTGACGTTTGCAGAAACGAGCAGCAGTTGCTTTCCGACCTTCACAGATCTCATCCAGTACGTTTTTCTACTTTTCCTCTCAGTGTGTGAAAAATACCTACAACTTACTCCATTCTCTGAGTCCCTATTTTCACAAACTCAAAAGTTAAAAAAGTTTGCAGAGAAGTGTAGGAGATTACAAGCAAATGTTGGCTCACATTTGCATTATTGTTGGTTGCTTCTTTCTTTTAGGTGTAACTTGCCTCAAAATGATTCTGTTGTTTATAATCTTGTATTCATATTCATGGCTTAGCAAATATTTATTAAGTTCTTGGTAATTTATGTAAAATTTTACAAATTCTGCCTTCACCTAAAAATAAGAATTATCTCTGTCCAGTAACTGAGGTAGTCCATGCTTAACTTTTACACACAATGCTGAAATATTAGACTGGAAGCTAATTGCTCACTTTTCCTCCTCTTTCCTTTCCTTCTTTCCCTCCCTGACCCACCACTCAATTTCTGAGCAATTATTGCCATACAGTCACAGAGCCCATAGGCAGCATAATACAAATATGCTATGAAATGGTATGATGAAAATGATGGAAAAGTTGTGCTGTGTGTGTAGGGGGTGAAGGCTTTTCCATTAACTAATCTGTTATGATTTTTAAATGGAATATAATTATGATAAAAGAGAAATTCTACTACATGTTTTAAATTTAATTATGTAGACCAAAGGACAGAAAACAGGCCTGATAACTGATAGCTTTGCCAGTTCAGAATGCAGTGAATGTAGCATTTCTCTGTCAAAATGCCACTCATGGCACCTTGTGATAGGATGCCACACTCCTTCCCACAACCCCTCATGCTCCCCAGAAACAAAGCCAAATGGACACTGTAGCCAGACCCTCCCTCTCCCCTTTGACCCTTAATGTCATTACACTGTCATGGAGAGAACCACCAACTAGAGAAGTGTATAGTGCCTTTCTGCTTCCTCTACTCCTATTCCTGCCCCCTAGGCTATATGACATGCCTACATCTCTTTGTTCGTCCCTTAGCCATGTTACTCACCACTGTATAGAGCAGCTGTGGTTGGTTACTTTCTCCCAATAAAGCCTGCTACAGATAGCTAGGCCTTGGCAACCTCGTTTAATTTCCTATTGATAACAGTAGTCAGTCAGTCCATATCTACTGGTCACCAGTGAGACTCGTCCACATTCCTGAATGCATTCTGAAGCCTTGACCTGGTCTCCAGGCAGCTGACCATGGATGCCACCTCATCATGCTTAAGGATAAGCTTCCTGGACCAGTAACCTCAATCAGTGCAGAAGCAATAGGTACTTCTCTTTAAAGACCTTCTTCCTGTCCAGGCCCTCTTCACAGCAGCCAACTGTGTTAGTCAACTGTTTCCTCAGTGTTAAAGAACTTAATCTGTTCCAAATTCTGGAAAAGAGGTCTATGTTTGTCTTCATGTGGGAAAGACAGCCATACCTATGTTTGCTACCCAATGCACAGTCTCTAAACAAAAACAAAATGTTGCCAAATGCTCCTGTTTACAAACTAAATTGTTCAGACACACTCACAAAAAAGGATTTGTGCTCTGTACCTCAGAAAATCAACTTAGAGTGGCAAAGGCATATTACAGTCCATGGCTTGCTGGCTCTCTCGCTGCATTTGCCTGTGGCAAAGCAGAAACATCATGGGAAAAGGGCGCAGAGGTGGGTGTGGTAAGGAAACAGAGGGGAGCCAAGGATCAGGTCGTTCCCACGTCTTGCACCCACGATGTGCTCTCAACTTGGAGCTGCTGCCTATTTCCATCCTGCTGTTGCCAGTGTGTCATGAAACTGTGATCGCATCAGTGAGCAAGTCACCTGTCAAGGTGGCCTCTCAGGCCCTGCCGACATGGCTACATTAGTGATCAAGCTCTGGACTGCTGAGTCATTGGGGATACTTACTATTTAACTGTCACACTAATGTGTTCAGTATAAACAGTTTGTGTTTTCCCCCTAAATTATGGTTATTAAATTACCTTGGCCTCTAGGTCCAGCAGACAGATTTCTAACTGCTGTCCACCATTTTGCTAGAAGTTGTAGAACTTATCCAAGGACGAGGTCCTTTTATTTCACAGAACCACCAGTTTAAAAAATTTGGGTTTTTTTTCTGTTCAGTAAAAAAATCACATCAAATTTTTAGTAAGTTAAAATACATATAATTCATCAATAAAATATTGTATCATTAAAGGGCTTCACTGCTAAAGTTACCTAACTGAAAAGGATCAGAATATAGATAGGGCCTCATTTCAGTGACTTTTAATCCAATAACCATATATGTAGTTGACTTTATCTATACTATAATGATCAAAACTTACATAATGTTCTTAAAACACATATGCATTTTGACTTTTAAAATCCTTAGAAAATAAAATATTTGATTTATGATTCTGATTCTATTTTTCCTTTTCAAATTTGGAACATTTTTCAGAACCTCCAAGTTTTTTCATTCAACTTCTTTAACAACTTAAATTTCTAACCTCTCTAGACTCAGAAATCATATTATCAAAAGCTAAGGTACTTTAGTAATTTTTCCCTTTTTTAAATGAAGTTGAAGATAAATGAGTCACCTAAAAAACAAGATCATGGAAAGTTTATCATGCAAACCAAATATGGCCCATGTATCAGAGGAACACAAATGTCACACTGCAGACCTTTCCCCTGCAGCTTCCCATGAAGACATTTATCAGCAAATGATACACATGCACATACACACACACACACACACACACACACACACACACACTCCTTGAGACTGCAGTTCTATGTTTAAAAGTGATTCTTGGCCCTTCACTGTTGCCTGCATTGGAAATGAGGATTGTTTTATAACTAACCCAAGCCACTGTACAAACCCAGAAATTTCACTTATATCTTTTACGTGATGGTTTTCTTCCTCAGAGGCATCATCTTCACACCCAAAGACAAGTGCGCTGCAGTATCCCACAGAGAAGCCCTGCTCTCCCAGCCCTGATCTCACTCAACGCAGCACAAACTGGCAAACTACAGTCAAATGGGATCACAGCTTGGTAGAATTCTTCTTCAGAAGCAAAGTTCTTGTACTTGACTCAAAGTAAAGATTTAAAAACTTAATCACTAGAAATATATACAGTTTGGGTTACAGGTGTCCAGGTCATTTACCAAAATCTAACCACCAAAATCTACAAAAACAAAAGGAAAAAGGAAAAAAAGGAAAGAAGTGAAAGAGCGATTTGAAAAGCTATTTAAAATGCAGATAGTTTGATCTCACCAGCTTCCTTCTATGGACTGTTCAGTCTATCAAGCCAATTTCCTCTATTTTTCTCCTTTTTACAGAAAGATTATACCTAGAAAATGGATAAATATATACTTACCTAAACAAAGAAGACCAGGAAGGAATGATATGAGTGATGTACACTGGGAAGTCTCCCACTTACTTTAAAAATGAAAATTCTGTTTACTAGACAAAGAACAGGCTTCAATTAATATACATCTTACAGGGTTAAAGTACCTCTCATCTAGAATAATTCTTACGCAAAATAATGAAGAGTAGTGTGTTGATGTCATTAACCAACAGGACTCTGCAGTTCCCTGATCACGGGAGCTGTCTTTGTTTTAGCTGCTTTTGTAGTACAAATGATGAGAAAGCTGGGATATAAATTAATGGTAATGCTAACACTCTATTTTAGATGACTTCCACAATTCCACTATCTGTATCCAAGCCTTTAATTTACATTCACTCTTGTAATAGTAAAAATATTTCTTTTATCAGTGCTTATCATGTCCAAACACTTGGTTTCATGCGATACAATGGCAATGAAAGGAAGATATTATTGCTCCTAATCTATGACAAAGGAGGCAGAGATTTGGCTGTACTCTGCTGGGAGCCAGACCAGGGTAAGATCCAAGCAAGGGCTTGGGGTACAGAGGCCCAAGCTCTTCACACACTGGGGAGAAAGCTAGAGTTTTTTCAGCACTGGATACATATCAGGTAAGATTTACATTATATGTAAACACAAGAAAGGCAAAGTAGGGGATGAGACCTTGTTAACTGCGTTAAATGAATACCTGTAAAGTACAAAAAGGAAAAGCTTTACAAAGAAATCAGCTACTGGAAACAAATAATCCTGTACCTACAAATGTGAATGAATGAGGTGAGAGGTTGTTATCCAAATATTAACAGCTATTATAAATGCTAAATATACAATTTACTTAACTCTAAGCAAAAGCTGAAGAAATTACATCCTTTTGAACACTTCTTTTTTTTGTTTTTAAAGCCAGCATCTTTTTTGATATATCCGACAAGAGATCTATTTTGATAGAAACCACATCTGAAAAGGAGCCATAGTTCACTTGTGTTATCAGCACCCGTCAGCATGAGAAACTGGAGACAGTGGAGCTTATGAAAGGAAATGCCTGTTTGTATCTCTGGGCTTCTGAGCTTTCGGTCCAGTGGCAGGGCTGCTTCTGGGCCTGAGCTGGGGAGCAACGCCATCTCTGGCGTTGGCAAGGAGGGAGGAAGGGCAGTGCAATACCATACAGGGTCGTGCCCCAGGGACGTAACTTTCCCCGGGAGACCCCACCCGCTACAGCACTGGGCAGGGCCCAGCCAGGCCTCTCACATGGACCTTTGTGAGACATCTAAGGTCCCAATCAAAATCAGTTTCCTTTGTTTTAAAAATGTACGTAACAAATATGTAGCTAGGTGTTGCATACAACAAATATAAAAAGGAATTAGAAACTGTCTTTCAGCTACAAGTTGAAATGGTTGGTTGTGTATTTAACTGCACAGGTATTCAACTGCGGCAAAATGAAGTTCATAGGAATTTATACTTAAAGAGAACTCACAGTAAATTTTTTTTTTGACTCATGGTCTCGCTTTGTAGTTCAGGCTGGTCCTGAACTCGCTATGTAGCCCCAGGTAGCCTCAAACTCACAGCAATCCTCCTGCCTCTGCCTCCTGAGTGGTAGGTGTGAGCTACCATGCCTAGCATTGTGGTATGTGGTTATTGGGGACTGAACTCGGGATCTTGTGCTAGCCAGGCAGACAGTGGAACCCTGGTCCTCACAGCAAATTTTTAAAAGCTCAGTCTCCTTACTGAATATTTTGTAGTAAAACATACTATTTACACACTTAATTAGGGCAATATATTTTCTAGACAAGTTATTTCTTAAATAATTAAATCAGTTCACAAATATCTGAACAATAACTGATTAGTCCATTTTACACTTACTTTGGGCTCTGCTACTAAATCTAAAAAGATGTGTAGTGAGTGAAAAATACTTACGTTTGAGCACTTCCTTACATCTCTCAGGATAATCTGCTGAGACTGACAAGCAATATAATATTTACAGAAAGAATAAAAGTATGTTTCTAATATGGATTTATTTTTATAAGTCAGGTAAATATTTGATTTAAGTTACAGGTTTAGATATATTTTTTTCCTTTAGAAAGAATGTAAGGATTTGTTTTTTGTGTACTATGTTGCCTTGCTCAAACTTTTCTGGGGCCAGTGAACAAACATATTTTATACGCAGTTGAGAGATTTTATTAGTACACTTAGAGGCAGCGGGGGCATAATTAAGTATGCCCGCCATCTGTACAGCCCTCCAGGTGCAAGAGGCATTAGCTTTATTTAATATTACCACAACATTAATTTTACTCCATTAATTTATGTCATTTGTCCTTTATTTCAAACTTCAATTGCCAAATATAACACACTGGACATAGCAGCTCAATTCTGACATTAGTAAAATCCTTCCTTATATTATGAACAAATCCTTGAACAATTCTGTTGCTAAATTCACATTGAAGAAAAGGAATTAATGAAAATTTTCACATTTTAAGGAAGAAGTTCTGCAAACATCATTTTCCTTATTTTGGTATAATTTTTCCAACGAGGGAGCCTATCATAAGATCACCAGGTTTGTTGGCCCTGGCAAGGCATCAGCAAATCCTGGATCACATAAGGAGAAAATAAACACCTTCTGTCCTTTTCAGTTCAGGAAAGGCTCCAGGAAGCTGTTGACACCATGCTAACGTTTGTGATTATCCCCTTCTACGAAGGAGACCAGGCCTCAAGTTGCAGTCATTGACAGACAACACTTTCATAGTGTAGAATATTTGAGATTATGCTTACAGTTATTTTTTATGCATTACAAATAATACTGACTTTCCATGCAAGATAGTGAGATACAGTTTAACAAAGTAATTTGTGTTAAAAGTATCTGAAGAAAACTATTTAGTAATTAATAATGCAGTTATAAGAACATAGGAAATATCAGGAAGGTTGTCACCAAAAGATAGAAATTTTAGAAAGTTTAGTATAAGTTCATTTGCACACAAAATTAAAGAAAGAAGACAAAATTGCACAAAAACAAAAACTGAAGACTATTTACAGAAAACATGAAATTTATATGTCTTCTGGGATAATAACAAATACTATCATAACTATTTCTGGATGTCTAATTCTGTGCATGGCATTAATAGCTTACATATAGCAATTTCCCAATCAAAGTAAATTTGCAAGTTTTATGAAATGCAGTATTTTAGGTTAAGCTTTGATGAATAAAACTTTGAATCACCAATATTTCAAGGTTCAGATTAAGAAATACAATTTTTAGGAAACAACAGTTTCTGAGGATAAGTCCTGCTTCTGAACAGACGCTTGTCAGGAGGAAAAGGAAAAGATCTCGATGTACTCTCACAGGGCAGTGTTCTCACAAAGCATCCAAGGTTAAGACGAGGAAGAGCTGGGACAAAGCCAGTCTTCGGTGGTGTCAGACTTTCAGATACTGTTGGTGCCAACAGGAATATAGACCGCCCTGCTTTGGCAACAGCTCCTTTCCAAGTGAACGATATTCTACCTGTTCCCAGGACACAAAGTGGAGGAATACCTTCGCACAAATGAGAGGCATCCCAGAACATCTGTCACAGACACGGAAGAACACAGCCGGGCCTCTGCCAAGCAGGTGAAGTTTTGACATTTCCACACTGTAACTAAGTGTATTTACTCTGGTCTCCCTGCAGGACCTTTAAACTTTTTCTCTCTGAGATTTGAAGTGGTACACACAATCACTGCTGGCGGGCAGGCAGGATGTGCCCCAGTCCACACAGTCACTGCTGGCGGGTAGGCGGGGATCGTGCCCCAGTCCGAGGAGACTTAGCACCTTGCGTCTCAGAACAGGAACAAAGCCCTTTGCCTCTTCCTGTCCAGCAAGATGTTCTCTATCAAATTGTTAAAATGTAAAGAACCTCCCCTCATCCTCTGCACCTTCATGATTCGTATTCTTGTTGTTTGCTCAATCACTGTTCCATTGTGCAGATTCTGCTGACTTTTTGTGCCTCCTTTTTATCCTTGTTGCTATTACCTAGTCGGGCTGAAAAAACCATTTAAATACTAGGTTTATCCTTCTGGGGTGTTGACATACAACGTTATGCCCTCCAGTTTGATTTAATCAAATAAACAACTATATCAACCCATTTGGGTTATACATGCCATTAACAGCAGATGATGTTAAAGACTATTTAAATTCTCTGCTGAAGCACTTTTGCTTTTGCCACAGAAAACTCTTACATTCCCAGGAGATAATAAAGGAAGCATAAGCCATCCTTCTCTCCAATGCTGATAAATCTATAGTTTTTCTTTCAAAGTCGCTTTCTTCTTCCTCCTTTCTTTCTTTCTTTCTTCTCTTTCATGTGCTTTGACTTTGTGAATTAGTAGCAATTATTTCTTCTTAGCCAGGACAAGGTGGTAACTCAAGATATACTCTTAATTTTTTTTTAACACCTTACAACAAAGTAACACAAACAGGAGGCATCAAACAATGAAAATCTATCTTCTCCTAGTGCTGGAAGCCCTAAGTTTCAGGCCTCCTCAGGGCCAAGCTCTCCTGGGAAAATCCCTCCTGGCCTCCACAGTTCTGCAGCCGGGAGTCCCCAGCTTGTTTATTCCTCATCATGCTACCTTCTTAAAAGGAAACCTCTGACCCTGTATGACTTTAATTGTACCTACAAAGATGACTTCCACAGGTCTCTTTCTTTTTTTTTTTTTTTTTCTTCTATCATTTTATGTTTTAATGAGGTGAGATTCACATAACATTAACCACTTAGATAAGCCATTAACTATTCATAATGTTGTGCAACTGCTCCCTGAACCTGGTTCTAAAACATTTCATCAAGACAAAAGGAACTTTACCCATTAGGCAGGTCTCTTTCTGAAATTTCATGTGGACATGGACTTGAAAGGACACTGTTTAGGACAGCCACCCACAAAACTGCTTTCTTTGGGGGTGCACCCGCGTATCTACTCACAATTCCATGTGATCAGCTGACTGTCTCTCACCCAATACTGATACTCAGTATTCTCTACCAGTAAAAAGAAAGATCTTTGCCAGCTCCAACTTGCAAACATGACTGGTTCATTTTCTGAGAGTGCACGATAACAACATCCCAGCCTAAGAGGACCTGGACTTGACAGCTACATGCTGGATGTTTCTCTGGGATAGTAAAGTTAATTTTTCTACATTAAGCACCTCAGTTTACATGATGGCTTATTCATTTTAAACAATAGTCACAGAATTCTTGTATTCTTATATAAGAAATAGTTTTTTAAATTTTAGAATTAAACAGAAGTCTACTGACCTAATAATCTATTATTTGACACCTCCGATGAGTCAGAGGGAATGTGCATCTCACTGGTTAATGTGAGACAGAACCAGTGCGACAAATGTTCCCAAATTCAGTGTTCAAATTTGACTTTGTGTTTGTTATGATAAATTTCATCACAATTGTTTCCATTTGGGTATATGTTAGCTCTTTACTAACCCAAGAACAACTGCTGACATCACTACACTGATAGCATCCTAGAAAAACATACATGGGCAGGTTACCTGTCTTCTTGTAATGCCATTTTCCTTGGCTCTACAAAGAGTCTATGAACTTCTAGTGTTACAAAATATATCAAGGGAAAAATTATCGAGCTTTTCATAATGATGCCCATTTTTTTTCTACTTGTATGCACAGATCGTGTAGATATAGTTAAATGCAAGAAAAATAATTTTAAATAGTGTTGAACAATGAAGTATTTTTCCTAGAAAAAGAACAAAACGTGTTCTTTTTGTTTGTGCACTATGGACCCTGAGACAGGAGACAGGAATGGCTTTGACTGGCTGGGAAAGGAGGGAAGGTGGGATCTCAAAACCCACACAGGACCACCTCTCAGCACCTCCTAAGTCAGGTTCTCGAAACTTCCCCTGAGGTATGAACACGGCAAAAAAGGACACAGACACCGTGAAGAGTTCACATGCCTCTTCCCAAGAACCTGTCCTGTGTGCCCCAGGGTGTACTTCAATTTTGCTTTAACTTTTCTTGGTTTGGCCCAAGATCACTCTGTAGAGCCAGTGTGTTCCTAACTCTTTACCTTCACTTTTCAAATTTACTCTGCCACTGCTTTTGCTTGCCTTGTTCAGTTTTACATTTAAGACAAGAAATGCCTGGAAACTATTTGATCAGCCATTTCTAAAAGGAGCTATTCAGTAACATATCTTATTTATTCACTTTAATTCTGCATTTACACAAAAATGCTATAATAAAAACTGTACATTACTTCTGTTACAAATATAGATATTTAAAGTGATTTTATATATTCTAATGTAGGAGTTTCACGCTCTAAAATGGGAATGGACACATGATAATTCCTCACCAGTTGTCTCAATAAACAATTCCATCTGTTTCCTTTAGTCTTAAACTATTGTATTACAAGACATTAATAGAAAGTGATAAACTAAAGTTATGTTAATCCCTTTAATTTTTTGACCAATTTACTAATGGCATAGAACCAAAATAATCACTGACACACCAATTTGTCCTTTGTCATTGAGATTAATAGTAATTATAAACCAAATGCAGAGTATACTAAAACATTTTAGTGCTGTACCAATTGTGAAAACCAACATGAAAAGATTCTCAGAACATATGTTCGTTCCTCTGTGGTCAGCTTAGTTGCTTAAAGGAAAACCACTGTCAACATGGGGTAGCAACATCATTTTACTAGAGCAACACAAAAATATTTCCTAACAGCTCAGATAATGAAAATGAACATTGAGAATGTGCATTAAGTATGATTTTACAAAACTTACAATACTGTTTTGTATGTTTGCCAGAAAACAATCTTAGCAGGAAAAATGTGTGTATGCTAGAGGTAGTGAGATGCCATTTTGTATAATATTCAAAATATTCAAATACTGAGAGTAATTATTAAGATTTTCAGTTTTCTTAAATTTGGTGTGGGGTTAGGAGATTAACTATCAAACTAAGGGATTTTTATAAAACTCCACAAGATATTTCCATTACTGTGCATTTTTATTTTTCTCCTTAACTCATTTCTCATGGTTAAAGTTAGAATTATTTTTTCTCTCTTTTATCAAGATTTCTTCCTTCTTTTGTCATTTTGTTCATGTGAGTACAAAACCTTGGATATCCTCAAAGGAAAAACTGAGTTTATCTGTAAAATATTCTGTGTTTAGGTTCACAAAATGCAAAAGAGGAAAATGCTATTAGGTTGTCAGTAAGAAAATCATTTCCATCTGAGGAAAACTAACTTATAAGATATTATTGTTCCACTCTAATTGTAAAGACTCCATGAACACAGACATGATAGGTAAGGGTATGTGGAAAATCATTCCATTCTCTCAGGAATGCATGAGGGAAGCAAGGGGTTGAGCTGGTTCACCTTGGGCTGTCGGTTCAGGACAGAACCATCAAAGTGACAGCACCCTTTGTTCGCTTAAGGACAGCAACAGCTTCTTCGTGGGTGACCCCTTCCAGACTCTGTCCGTTGACAGCAATGATCTGGTCACCCCTCTTCAGGCGCCCGTCTTCTGCGGCTGCTCCCTGCAATTATAAGGGCTTCTTACTTCTCACAGAATGATGTCTCACACTGTACCACAGGAAAAGGTCTACTGAGAGCAGAAATTGCTGTGCAGGTGCACACACCCTGCTCTATGCTCACCAGGTGCTCCTCAGCCATTCAGCAGACACAGAAGGGGCATTTTCCTGAATGGTTTTAGCACTGAGATTTCAATCTCAGAGAAAAGCTAGCAGTCAACAGATTAGTTAGATGGTTTTTTGGCTGTTCAGAACAGCAGCTGGTTGAAACTCAAATTAATAAAAATATATGGAGATTTGCCTAGTAGAAATGATTTCATAGAATCCAGTATTTTGTGTCCTATAAAAAAGACTAAAGACTAGCTAGGAATAAAAGCAGATTTCTCAGGGAAAGGGTACGAGGACTACAAAACCAGAAGGTCTGCAGAATCATCAAGTCCACGTGAAGGCTGACTGATTTAAAAAGCTACTGTGGGGCTAAGACTCAACAGCATGTGCTTGGTACTAGCACACTAGCGTGTGCAACACACACACGCACACGCACACATTCATACATAATTCTAGGCTTTGAAAAGGCTAGTTAAGCTGCCTTGGTTCTTCCAAAGGGTAGATAGATTCTTCACATTCCCATGCCTAACTGATTAGGATGAAATACAGACACTGCTGTTTGAAAAAGAACCTTGTTTTAAGGCTTACTTATAGAAAGCAATTATGCAATTAAATATAAGATTAAAAATATGGAAAAGTTAATGAGGAAGCCATAATGATGAAATTCTTAAAATATTTTTTAACTAGCAGCCTTAAATAAATTGTTCCTAGGCTGAGGAACAGGATTGCAAGATCCTTTTATTCGTTGGCAAATGCCACTTATATTTTTGAGCATACTATTTTTTAAATGTCATAAATTAAGCCTATAGTTAGCTTGCTGTAGGTGTAACACTTAAAATTATTTAAAAATAGTAATATTTTCCAAATTAATAAAATGAACTATCCAAAAATTTAAAGATTATGGCACCAATGTAAAAGCTCTGTACCAAATCTTTCAAGACTTTCCATAAATTTGGCTCCTTTCCGCTATAAAATTTTGGATTTTCTCCTGAAGGAAATTTTTGTATATTAGCAATATAATAGTAACCATAATATAAAGCATTTTAATAGTTTCATTAATGTTATGATATCTTTCTTCTCAGTCTAAATATTCTATGTAATTACATACAAATGTTTTCCTTTTTTAAAAGTATCGAGTCCTTGATTACAAATAGCTGATTTGCCGCGGGAACGCAGCACAGGACACTCTCCAGATATTTCTTCACTGCTTATTTTATTCAATTAAATTAAACTTCTAAAATAAATGCTCTCTTAGTTAGTTTGTACATACATTTTATGTGCTTTACTATACCTGTTTTATATTCACAACAAAATGTGAAGAAAATGAAATGTTAGTGCTTTACAATGCATCTATATAAAAAGCTTATTTATTTTTGAAAGACAGTCATGCTTTGTTTTTAAAGGAAAAAACAGGCTTTCCTAACAGAAGTTTATTAACTTATGAATATTACTGAACATGTCCATGGAGTTTCACTTTGAGCCTGTTTTCCTTTAAATACAACTAAAGTTCATATTAGACAAAAAATATTTAATGACTTGGTCCTGTAGGGAGTTTACAAAAAATCATCAACTGTGAACCATTTGGTGTTACCTCAGGCCATAAACTAATAAGCCAGCTGCTGATCACTGCTCTCAAGTGTCTAGTGGGAGGAAAAAGGCAAGCATGTGCAATCTTACCTTTGCAAACACAGTTTTAACATAAATGGGTAAGTCTCCATGAGGGCTGCCACACCCTCCTACGATGCTGAAGCCTAAGCCGTCTGGTCCCCGGTCAAGTGTAATAGACTTACACTGAGGGGGTCTACAATAAAGGGAGGGAAGAAAGAGTTTTGAAATTAGAACCATACATTCACAGTTTCATGTATATTTACATATTTTCTTTACATACATCTTAATATGTTTATATATAGATAGGAATCCATTAACTCACTTGCCATCTACAAAAAGCCAGCGTAAACCCTGTGTTACTGATCGGGAACAGGTGGGACCATTCGGGGCACTTACATGGTCAGTTCACAATATGCTCAATATTAGAAATCATAACATCTACTGAAATTCTACTTGATGCCATAATTTTATGACTCATTTACAGCTGCTTTAAATGAACATGTTCATGGCAGGTTTTTATGTCACAGAGAAGCTAATTCTTTTTTTAGTTTATTTAAAATAAGAAGTCTAAGTTAAAGAGACTGCAATGGAGTAAATACAGGCACTGTCAAAGCTTAGAGAGAAGAGTCAGTTACAAGCCATGTAAAAACTGCATCAAATTATTTACACATTCTAAATGTACTCTTCCCTCTCCCTGTTTTCCATTGGTTTTGCTTAGGATTATTATCTAACACAGTGAATTTTTTAAAAGAAAAACATGATACATAAAATGACTAGATAATGCTGGAAAATTTTCAGTGATATGTCTGACTTGCTCCATGTCACAAAGGATGATAATATTATGGCTAAAGTCCTGTCCCTCAAATCAGAGTTTACAACATGGGAAAGGTAGAGGTATGCATGTCTATATGCCCACCTGCTTATCTATCTATCTATCTATCTATCTATCTATCTATCATGTCCTCCCAAATAGGACCTGGAAAACTAATTCTAGGATGATTCTAGAAGAGACACTTTCTACAAATAAGCCCTATGTGAATTCTAAAATCACATTAGATCTATTTTCCAGATAGGTCTAATTTTTCAGAGAAACAGGGTATCTACCCTGTACACACATCTGCTTGTCCTACTTGGATTAACTAAATCCACAGCATAATTATTCAGTAGTTAAAAACATGTGGTTTGTGTACTTAAAAACATTCCCTCTATTATTACACCTCTGTGGAGGTGCCAAAAACATGGAAAAGAAAATGAAACTGTCAAGAAAATGCTATTCATGAAACACAGCTGATGTGCCAAGTATACTATACATTCTCACCCTAAATCGTCCTGAAATACAGAGCCCGACGTAAGCCCGGAGAAAGAAAGACTGGAACCTGCAGGCTCCTGCTGATGTCCTGTGACCACACTCACCTCCCCTCCAGCGGCCACCTGTGAAGTAGAAAGGAAAACATATATTCAGAATGTAGGGAAATAGCAGCAGTTTTTCTTCAAAAAGACACTTGGTTAAAAATATGTATTTTAGTTCCCACTTAAATCATTCTTCTGAACACAAAATATAACCAGAGATATGCAAGAGCAGGGTGAGAGGGGAGGGGAGCAGAAAGGGAAGTAAAAGGAATTAAAATGACCTATGTGCCAGTAAAAACTCTGCACAATAGATACGGTTATTATGTACTGTTTGTCCACATGTGCTGACCAAAGTTCTTAAAAATTAAGAAGTACAAGAGCTATACAAAATTTTACAAGGTCCAGAGACCTCGCAACTGTCCAGATAGTAAAAATATTTAAATTTAATTCTACAGTGCTCTCTGATGCTTATAAAATATAAAATATGATCTGTGCAGTTATTTTTTATTTTTATATTTACTGGTACATGTTTGCAATACATGATTACAGTACTTATGGGGAGTTGGTACACGTACATAACACATTTTATTTCTTTTTTCTTGCCTTTCCCTCCCCTCCATCTTGTTTCCCTCCATGTCTTGGTCCCTTTTCCTTTTGCAAAAGATCCTATTTCCTAATGTCTTATCATTAATTTGCCCTTTATTTGTATTTGGGGTTTCTCATAAAGAGAAACCATGTCATCCTTCAACTGTGGATACGACTTATTTCACTTAATATTATTGTCCCAAGGTGCATCTGTTTTCCCACAAATGACAGAGTACTAGCACATTTTCTTTATCCATTCATCTACTAATGGACATATAGGTAGCTTCTAAGATTTAGCTCTTACAAACAGTGCTGCTATAAACATGAGTGTACACGCATTCTGGTAACATGATGTCTTTTACTCTTTCAGGAAGATACCTAGAAGTAGGATAGCTCAGTCAAATGGAATTCCTAGCTTTAGTTTTTTGAGGATACTCAAAACATGGAGGGTTTGTTTGTTTTTCTAGTCTTGAACTCAAGACCTTGTGCCAGGCAAGCGCAGTGCCACTGAGCTATATCCCCAGCCTAGGAATATCCATAACAATTTCCACAGTGTTTATGCTACTCTATAGTCCTTATCAACAATGCAAAAGGGTTCACTGTTGTCTATACTTTCATCATTATGTTATTATTATGCTATGTTATTATTGGATTTCTCAATGACAACCACTGTTAATAAATAAATAAATAATAAAACTAGAGTAAAACGGAATCTCAATGTTGCTTTAATTTGCATTTCTCTAATGACTAGATATGTTGAGTATTTTTTGATGTATTTATTGGTCATTTGTAACTCTTCTGAGAAGTATTTATTCATTTCAGTTGCCCATTTTTTGACTGGGTTTTTATTTTGGGGAGGACTACTTTTTTTGAATTCTTTATTTACTTTAGATATTCACTCTCTGAGGAATATCTGTACAATTATTTTTTAACAATGTTTACAGTACAAGCCTTTTACTCACACCACTTAAAATTCTAGCAAATACTTTCTAGCCTTGGATATCAAGCATGAAACAATAAATATATCAGGATAAATATGGTATATGTTTCATACATACTTTTTTGGAGCTCTCAGTTTAATCGTCGATGTTCCAAATATATTTAAGTAAAATAATAGTAGAGCATTTAATCACCTTTACTGCTTTAATGAGAGAGCTTACACGCCCCAACCTACCCCATTGTGATTGGTACTTGGCTGAAACACCTCACCTGCACTTCAATGGAGCCAGAGGAATTTTTCAGCAAGTTCACTGCTTGACTGTGAGTCATCCCCTCGGTGGATGTGCCACAGATAGTGACAATCCTATCTCCAACCTGCAAGGGATGGAAACAGCCATCTGCTGGCGCAACTGAAAAGTAGGACTTTGAGACCAGAACAGTTACTGTTTTCTTTCTCATGTCCTTCACATGCACACTTCCACCAACTACTGAAATATGATGAAGTAATTGAAAGAAGCTCCACAAACAAGCACAAGAAGATTGTACATAACAATTTCTATCATTCAGGGAAGAGGAAGGGAGAGGGAGAAAGTCACTCCTTCCTTCTCTTCATCTGCTGAATAAGACATTACTCCCTATTAAAATAATAAACTACATCTACCATTTGGAAGCCAGAATTTCTCTGAGTGTCATCACTGTAACTGTTAGATGTGACCGAAGTCAGGGCTTGGCAAGTGAAAGCCCACAGGCCATCTGTGGCCCACGGCCTGTTTGATAAAGCTTGGCAGGAAGACAAGTGCCTATTTAGCTATTCTCACAGGGCAAAGCAGAGTTCTCGCAACAGAGACTCACATGACTACAAAGACAGAAATATTCACTTTTGGAAAAGTCTGCCAACCCTCATGAAATGGTACAATCACTTTTAAGGGTCAGCAGTAAATTTAGGTATCAAAACAGGTGAAGGGGCTGGAGATGAACTTCAGTGGTAGAGTGTGTGCCTAGCATGCACGAGGCGCTAGGTTTGAGCCCCAGCACCACACGCACACATACACACATATGCACTCTCTGAAGCATTCCTAACCTTGAGTCTATGTAAATGAGTTTGCTTATGTCTGAAAAGCATGAGCTATGGATATTTTACTGTAGGGAAACTGAATTGTTTGAAAAGAATACACATATGATTTTAGAATTAGCAGTTAGTATAAATTTTATCATAGTACTTTATATTTGTATAGCCTCTCAATTTTGAAGCAAATTTTGTATAATTTTAGAATATTATAAATGATAATTAAATATCTTCAATTTTATAATTAAATGCACATTACTCACTTTAGTAAAGTTAACACAGCTTTTAAACCAATGATTCTTACAAAGGAGAAATTTCACTTCAAATTAGTACTCTTAATATGCATATTTTAACTTGTTCCACACAGTCTTAACCATGTAATGAAAATGTTTTAAGAAACAACCATAAATTTTATCTTTGCTTTCCTTTCAAACATGCATTCAATAGCATCACTTTCCTCTTTATTTCAGCATTCCTTATGACTTACTTAAAAGCATGCCCTGCTATAGGTTGGTTAGCTAACTTACACACAGAGAGGGTTAGAATGCCATTGCAACAGGTGATTAGATTTCAAATTTTAAAAGAATGCTTTGCAAGAATTTTTAGACTGTGACTGTTATCAGCAAAACTTACTCTGAGTTTCTGGGTTTGAGCTGCAACGCCATTTGGGTGCATCATTGCAATAAATATAGGAACGTCCCCAAGTGGGCTGCCCACTCCGCCAGCAATACTGATTCCCAGAGAGTCCGCAGGTCCCTGCCAGAGTCAGAGAACAATGGGTCAAAGAGGTATTTTTCTTTTTCTTTTCTTTTCTTTTTTTTTTTTTTTTTTGAGACAGGGTCTCGCTTTGTAGTTCGGACGGGTCCTGAACTCAGCCTTGAACTCAGCAATCTTCCTGCCTCTGCCTCCTGAGTGCTGGGATTACAAGGGGTGAGTTACCACACTCAGCACGGTCGTATGTGGTTACCAAGGATCAAATGAGGGCCCTTGCACTTGCAAGGTAGGCACTGGAACCACTGAGCTAAATCCTTGGCCCCAAAGTGACATTTTCAATTGATACTTATTCTGTGGTGCAGTACTCTATTGTTGATGCTGATCTTCTGGGTCAGAGAGTGGAAAAGGTAGTCCAAGTGAACTGTGTTATCTTTTTTGACACAGACCCTTTCTGTGGTTTACGAAAACAAGTGTCTGTTCAGAAAGCAACAAAGACCACAATACACTAAATGCAAATTATGTTGTGGGGTTGGCAAATTCATGAAATGAAATGATCACAAGTTAAGGATTCAGAGACACTCATGTTCCAAGCCAGGAATGTGGAACCACACACACTGTGATTGGGAACAGGACCAGACTTCTCAGTCACGAGATGCTCACTTACAAATGTGACCAGTGTCTTGCAGAGAGCTGCAGTGAGTGCAGCATGCACCATGATGATGTGTGTGTAAAACAGCACTCCCCTGAAGTAAGGGCTCTGTAAACTGTAGAGGCTTCTGTTTTCTTCCTGTGCATGGCTGTCAGGGAGATCTTTCCAGAGGGAGAGAGAAGTACCCACTGAAGGGACAGTCACTGATCAGTGTAAGAAGGGAGAGGCACAAACCACTGGGTGTGGGGACTGGCTGATGCTATTTTTGGCAATATAAAATGTATAGTGATTTTTAAAATGAGGAATTAGGACCAAGATTCAGCAGGCTGTGCTTTCCCATTTCAGTGCATACACCACACACACACACACACACACACACACACACACATAATGCTTTTATATAGGTACCATAAAATAGGGAGACCGCTAACATTTAACAGGAAAATACAAATGAAGATGCCCTTGAAGATATCATTACCTTCTTTATTTCAACTGTTCTTAATCCTTGTATTTCAGATGATACTATAAAGGAAGAATTAGATAAAATACAATCATTAAAGCTGTCTCCACATGTCAGCTAATATATTAAGCCGTATGGGACTAAGTGGCTATCTCACTATTTTAATTGAAACAAGATAGTTACTAGCAATAGACAAAACTCAATCTGTGTCATACAAAACTCTTTATTGCTCCAGTTGAAAAAAAATGTACATAACATCCCAATTTTTCTTCTCATTTTAAGCATTGATTATCTCATATAATCAGTATAAGACAGAATGTGCTTTGCATAGAAAGATGTGTGCATAGCTTACAGGCATAAAATCATGAACGTATTTTAAAAAATCCATGGATGTAGGTGCCTAAATTTCTAAGATATCAGGCATGTTATAAACAGAGACTGCCATATGGTTGGTTCCTTCAATTTGAACAACTCTCAGCTGATGCACTATGCCAAAAATCCCTCTGCATCATGCTTACATGCAATTAAAATACAAGAGGATCTTATTAATTTTCTTTATATTTTTGCATGGAAAAAGAAGGCTTCACTTAATGGCATCTTTCGACTACTGGTGTTACATTAAACAGAATAAGGGAATAAAATCAAATTCCCAGTTGACTGAATAAGGAAAAATGATACAACCCTGATGACAATGCTTCACATATCTTAGAGGGTAAATGTCAAATGAGAAAAGCTGCCACTGGTACAGTTTCATCTTGTGCAGGTTTTTGAAAATGCACATTTTTACAACCACCTTAGGACATGAGACCCTCTGGAGAGGAGGAAGAGCTTAGAGGTGAACAGGAACAATATCACCAGTCAAAATTCAGACCAGTGCATACACTGAGAAAACTGAACCAGTCTTACGCGCATTCTTCTTGGAGCTACATTCCTGTGACTCAGATGTGCTTGTTCCAGAAAGTGGAAGGGTGAAAGATGACAGGCTGGCTTCACTCACCTACAGATACACAAACATCATTTTAGAAAGTTTTGGAAAAGGGAATCCCCAGTAAATACCACCAATTTCAGAAATCAATTCTTTTAGTGCATCTAGGGAAATGTACTATTAAGATAACAGTGACATGTGGGAATTTGAAGGGAAATCTTAAAATTTCTACTCATTTTTTTTCTTATTAAGAATAATTTACCTAATGATCTAAATAAATTGAAGCAAAGAAGATTAAAAAAATTGTTTCCAACTTATGCAAAACTTTAGTGGATTTTTATAATCTCATTCAGTCTAATCCTCTCTAAATTTAAACATCTGATGCACAAAAACTAGGACTTAGAGACTGCAAAATGAAGGCTGGTTAGCAGGAAACTGTTACTGATAATTAAGGAAGTTAGTAAATGATCTATACAGACAGACTGGTGAAAATGAGCTGACTTCATCAGAGGACAAGACTGAGGAAAGGGCTCCCTAAAATTCCTCAACGACTTTAGCACACTGTTGAAGATGGTGATAAGCATTTTCGGTTCACCTACATAGGATTTTTCAGCTAAGTAAGAATAATTATTGCTGTTTCTTATAGAAGATGTCAAGAATGTGTCTTGACATACTTCAGATACATGAAGGTTAACGTTTGAGGTTGTGGGAAAGGCAGGTCTTTAGAATGGCTTAAGCTGCTCAAATGCCTTGTCTTGCAGCCATTCTCGTCCTTTATTCCTCTGGTCTCAAATTCAGTCTGCCCTGATGCCACAGGACAAGACCTGTGTCCGAGATGCAGGCCAAACCCACCGCGATGCCTGTGTATGTGCTCCTCAACATGCCTTCAGGGGGCCCCTGGCGGACTCGGGAGCTACCCACCTGGCTGCTCTGAGAAGGCCTTCTCTCTGAGTGAAATGGACCAGCTTTGACTCTTCCCACTTCCAGGGTCACCGTGCCTAGGGAACACTGAGGCAGTGGTTGCTTTACAGAAATGTTTAAATAAAATTCTATAATCACCTTCAGGAATACATTTTATTCTTCAGGACTAAGTTTTACAAAGCATCGTCTTTTTGGGACTGCTATAGGCAAGGATACCTCCAATCATCAGCGGAAAATTACATCTTATATAATTTTCTAAAGTATATCTTTGTGATACATAAGAATTGCACTATTTTTGGGAATTAGTATATAAACTATCCTTTTATGATCATTTATGACCCCTTCCCTCCACCCACATCCCCTTTTCTCTTCATCTCCCTTTCTCCAAGTCCTGTTCCCCATTTCCAAAAGGTCAACCTCCTTTTTTCCTACTGTCTAGTCTTTACTTTGCTCTTTATATTTTGGGTTTCTCATTTATAAGAATAACTTCATGGCTGAGTAACACAACTGTGAATTGTGTTGATATAAACATAGATACGCATGTATCACTATAATAAAATGTCTCAAGCTCTTTCAGAAAGATATTCAGAAGATCTGGGTCAAATGGAATTTTTATTTTTAGTTTTTGAGGAATCCCAATATGGACTTCCATAATGGTTGTACTAGTTTGTATGCCACCAACAATGTACAAGAGTTCTGTTTTCCCCACATCCTTAGTAGCTTACATTGTTTTATAAGTACTTGATGATAGCTATTCTTACTAGAAAAAGATAGAATCTCAGTGTTATTTTGATCTATCTATTCCAAATATCCTCATCAATTTTTATTTACTTATTGACCGTTTGTATTTCTTTGAGAAGTATCTATTTACTTCAGTTGTCCATTTTCTGAGTCTTGTTTTATGAGACCTAATGTTCTGTTTTCTCATCCTGTACCCGAAGAGTAGGTGGAAAAATTTTCTCCCACTCTGTCTGTTGTGTTTTCGCTTTGTTGATTGTTTCTTCACTTTGTTGATTGTTTCCTTTGCTATGCATAAAGTTTTTTTCAATATATTCTCATTTGCTGGTTCTAAAGAGTTATTTCTTGTGGAATCCGTGTTCTGGTCAGAAAGTCCCTGCTCATTCCTATGTCTTTGAGTATCTCATTTATTTTATTTTCCACCAGATTCAGTGTTTCTGTTTTTATAACTAGATCTCTGATCCATTTTAATTTGATTTTAGCACAAGGTGAGAGATACAGGTCTAGACTCATTTTTCTGAACCTGAGTAACCAGTTTTCCCAGCCCCTTTTGTTAAACAAGAGGCTATCTATTCTATAGCATTTGATTTTAACGCTTTGTCAGAGGTCAGATGTCTCATTCTACATGTCTCTTTGTATCCATACTGTACTATTTTCAAAAATCTCTGCAGCTTTGTAATATAACTTGAAATCTAGGATTGTGATGCCTCCACTGCACTCTTGTTGCTTAGATTGCTTTTTTTATTCTGGGTCTCTTTTTGATCTATATACATTTTGCAATTGTTTTTCTGTTCATATTTTGATTGAAATTCTACTAAGTCTATATATACCATTCTTGATAATATGGCCATCTTGATAATCTTAGTCTTCTGATAGAGGCCAGAAGGTGTTCTGCTATTTTTTTGTTTTGATGTCATCTTTCTTTCTTTCTTCAAAGTTCTGCCTTTTCAATTATAGAAGTCTTTTGCCTCTTTGGTTAGGTTGATTGGCAGGTACTTAAAACTTTTGGAGCTATCATGAGTGAGACTGTTAAAGTGATTTTTTCTCAGTATGTTCCTTTTGGTGGACTGGAACACTGTTGTTTTTTATGTGTTGATTTCATGTCCTGCTATGTGGCTAAATTTATTTTTTAGATCTGAGAGTCTTCTAGTGGAGTTTTCTGTGGGACTTCTATGTGAAAGATCACATCCTTTGAGTGTAGTTCAACTTCTTTTCATGTTCATATCCCTTTTCTTTCTTTCGCCTGATTGTTCCAACTAAATTTTTATGAACAACACTGCATAGGGGTGATAAGAGTGGACAACCTAGTTTTGTTTCTGATTTTAGAAGGAATACACTCAGTTTTCTCCACTTAAATTGTCTTTGGGTTTGTCATAAATGTTTTATTAGTTTGAGGTAAAGTACTTTCACATCATTTCCATCAGGATTTTTATCATGAATAGTGAGGGATTTTGTCAAAGACTTTTTCTCCATCTATTGAACTGATGTATGATATTTATCCTTACTTCTATTTATATGGTTTAGGACATTTACTGATTTATAAAAGTTGTGCCATCCCTGCATCCCTGAGATGAAGCCAAATTGGTCACGATGTATGATCTTTTTAATGTTTGCTGCGTTCTGTTTGCAAGTAACTTACTGAGGACTTTTACACAACTAAAGATACCGAGTTATACAGCTTTTTGTTGAGTCCTTGTCCAATCTGGTGTCATAGAAATGCTGATTTCAAACAATGACTTTGTCAGTGTTCTTTCTCTTTCAACTTCATAAATTCTTCTTCTAAAAGAAGAATTGCTATTAGTTCCACTCTGTAATTCTGGAAAAACCTCAGTGATGAATCCATCAAATACTAGAGTTTCCTTAACAGCGTTTTTACTACTGCCTCAATTTCACGGCCTATTATTGGTCTATTAAGGGTTTTTACATTTTCTTAGTTCAAGTTTGTTGTTATGTGTGTCTAACTTATTTCTTTTAAATTCTCCAATTTATCACACTACAAGTCTTTAAAAGCAGTTTCTTATAAGCCTCTGGATTACAGTGACATTCACTGGAATCTTGCTTTTTCATTTCCAGTTGCACTGATAGAGCTCTTTCTTTTGATAACTTATGCTTTATCAAGCAAGGTTTTCCTTCCAACATCTAACTTTTTGATTCACTGATCTTTTTAATATTTTTAGACTCAAATTCATTGATTCTTCCTCTGATATTTATGACTTCTTTTTGAAGTTTAGATTTGGATTGCTCTTTTTTTTCCCCTATGACAAGTTATTCTCCTGGTATTACTATATTTTTCTTTTTTTTGGTACCAAGGGCTGAACTCAGGACCTTGCACTTGCAAAGAAGGGATAAAACCACTGAGCTAAATCCCTAGCCCTAATACCCTATTTTTTAAATGAAAACATTAATAATGATGTACTTCCCTCTTAGAACTACTTTTATTGTATTCTGTAGATTTTGGAATATTGCATTGTTATTGTTACTTGATTCTAGGAACTTCTAAATTTCTTCCCTGATCCATTGATAATGTATTGTGTTATTTATTTTAATATAATGTATTATTTATTATATGCTTATGCTGCTTCTTTAAATTTTTATGGCTATTGTAGTTGATTTCTACTTGCATTCTGAAATTATCTGAATCTAAGATTATCTTAATTCTTTTGTTTTTTTTGTAAACACTCTTTTTTTTAAAAATTATCTTTATTGGTACATTAAATATACACATCATGATTGCACTCCATAATGGGGATTTGTACCAGTATAAGACACAACTTAATTCTCATTTTTTCCCATAGCCCCTGTAAACATTCTTTATGGCCTAAGATATCATATATTTTGGAGAAAGCACCATGAGCTGCTAAGAAAAAATGGCTTTTTAAAAACATTTAAAACTCATAATAGCAATAGCAATAACAATAATAATAATGAGCAGCTGTAGTATATTCATGTATCTTTTATTTCATGTTCTTTTAAAATTTTTGTTTTTAATTGGTACATGTTCACAATGCATGTAGCTTATAATCCCCTTTGGCATGGTTGTATGTACATATCACTACTTGTTTCTTTTTTCTTCATCTCTTTCCTCTTCCTTCCTCTTCTCAATAGTTCCCCATTTCCTTCTTTATACTTGATATCATATGCCTTAGCTCCTCATATAGAGCACACTGTTTACACTGATTGGTGTTATTAGCATCCTGTACACGGCATGTCTTTATTCTTATCCCTCCTTCCTCTGTTTCTTACTCCTTGCTCTTGTTTCTTTATGTCACTTCCCTATGGCAAGAGGTCCATCCTCTTTGCCTTTTCTATCCATCCTGCATCACTTTCTTTGTCTGTACTTTGCTTCACTCAAATAAGAGATACTATACAGTATTTAAGTTTGTGTATCTGGTTTATTTCACTCAATACAGCATTTTCCAGGTGTATCCAATGTCTTACAAGTGTGTCAAATTTATTATTCTTTATAGCTGAATACTATTCATATTGCATTTTCTTTAATCATCTATTGATTGTATACAGGCTGCTTTTAGGATTTAGCTATTACAAACAGTGCTACTATAAAAAGTAGTATACAGGGCTGGGGATTTAGCTCAGTGGTTCCAGCACCTGCCTTGCAAGTGCAAGAGCCTAGGTTCAATCCCTGGTAACCACATACAACAATGCCAGGAGTGGTGACTCACACCCACCAGCAATCAGTACCACATACCACAGTGCCGGACCTGGAGGCTAAAGTCTGTAAAAACAGCACTTGGGAGGCAGAGGCAGGAAGATTGCTGAGTTCAAGGCTGAGTTCAGGACCAGCCTGAGCTACAAAGCAAGACCCTGTCTCAAAAAACTAAAAAAAAAAAAAAAAAAACCACTCAAAAACTGCCCCCCCCCCCAGCAAACAAAACCAACTAGTATGCAAGTATTGCTGTAGTATGATGCCTTAAGCTCTCTTAAGATCAGCAGCAGGAGGTTAGCTAGGTCATGTGGGATTTCTAATTTCATTCATTAAGAAACTCCATACTAATCTCCATAATGGTTCTACTAGCTCACATTCCTCTATGTGTCTTATTACTTCATGATTTGTATGTACATCATTTCCATCCAGACTGAAGAAATGAGAATTAAGCAACTATTTCATGAATGTACTAATTCAGAAAGATCAAATGAGTTGGACAGTTCAGGATTTAACAAACAAACAATCTCAATATCATATTATAGGTTGTTTTGTCTTTAATAGAAGGTTCACTGAATTTGGTGAACTATACTGCTGTCAGTTTATGAACAGACCTATTACCAAATACCTGAAGAAAATCTTCCAGTAGCCTCTTATAAATAAACAACAGTCATGCAAAAAACAGAATGCTGTGCAGTCTAATACTGAAAGTAGCACAGCAGGCTTTAGAGGTCAGAAACCCTGGTTTAAATTCAGACTATGATTTACTAGCTGTCTGATCACAATGGAATTTTAACTTGGATAATGTTCATTATTCTGCATTTTAAAATGTAGAGTATTATAGGTTCTTGTGATAAGTAAGCCATATACAAAGGTCATGTCAATGTCTAGGGTATAATAATACTGCCAAAAATACTGGGCACTGATTTCTGCTGAACACACTGTATATGTTCTGAACTCTTGAATATGCTCATCATAAATCAAACTCTGACAGGTCAAAACATGATCCATAATATCCATAATCTGGTTTTGTTTTGAAGGTTTTCTTTTAAGCCTCAAACTATTTCTTCTTGCACTATTTTCAGCTTATATAAAAGGAGACGCTAACAAGTCCATGCATTACATTTTCACCACGCAATGTTATAACTCATTTATCTATACAGCACAGGTTTTTCCAAGTTAAAAGGTTCTGATTGTTATAAACATTTCAATTTTTTCCATTAAAAAGCAATCTATTCTAATCCAATAAAAATTTGAAAATAAAATAATAAAAAATAAAGAGAAAAAGAGAGGGTAATTCTACCAACTGCTTCATGGTCATTGTTATAAAATACATGATTTAGTTTACACAGCTGAGCTAACACTATAAACTTTCTGTCTTCTACACTGTTTTCTCATGTTCATATAGTTGCCCCAATACTGTCTTAAACAGACTGTCCATCATGAATCTCAAATATATGTATCACAGTTGATGTACTTTCTGTTAACCATATTGCTCCACATCTTCCTATTTTACAAATAACACTTCAATGAACTTTATGTAGATAAAATCTTATACATAGAGGACTTTTATATGAAGAATTGCTAAGTCAAATAATAAGAAGCAGCAAAGAAAAATATGTAAGTTATATAAATATTAAGACTCAAATTACATACTGCCAACCTATTTTTGTCAATGGTTGGTTTAACTAAAGAATTACTTATTGTTTTTAGAATATTTCTTTCTCTTTAAAATATATCACTTTTATGAAGCTAATTATTATTTTTAAACTATTTTCCAAAAGGAACCTATTCCTTCATGAAAGTGCTGATTACTTTGTTTTGATGACTCTAATCAGGTTTGGACAACTCTAATAAAGTTTTTAATGTATGCTTTGTTGAAAAGCTGATCTTATATACACATTCATATGCCAGCTGCTATCCAAACCACAGAGACTAATGACAAGAATCTCAGCTGGAATACTCCTCACGGAATCCAGCCACTGAGAAGCTGCCACTAGCACCTGCCCCAGTAACTGCGACAGAGCTACTGCCCAGGCTCCTGTCGACATGCCTCTGACATGGTTACTGAAGAGGGCCTTTCAGGCAATCTTGGATTGTCCTTCCTCAGGTGAAAAACATGGTAGATAAAAGGAGATAATGATATATTTATATAATCATTGCCTTACGTACTTACTCATTCCTCTTTAGAAAATGTAATACTCCCTAGAAAGGAATATGTCCGTAGTCTCAAGAGCTAGATTTTTAAATGACTATTCCATTTTTAAAATGAAACCAGTTCTACCCTCCAAAAAAAAAAAAAAATGGTCCTCAAGGAGAGTTCCCATTGGAGGGAATCTATTTCGCAAGGTAAAATCTAACTGAGCTTAGAATGATACCAAGAAGAGCATTCTTGTAACGGCTGGAGAAATTCCCAGTAAGGGTACTGTCAGGTGAATATGCAGTGAATGATCTTCACTACATTAGGCTGACCTCCTAACTCTTATTTTACACACCAACTTGAAAACAGTTTGATAGTTTTGAGTGAGACTAGGATTGTGACCAAATGCTCCCTTTCATAGATCATTAAAAAATCATTCTAGCATATTCTTTGTTATATTATTCATCATTTTTCAGAAAGACGTTCATCCTACAGAGTTCAAAAAGGAGTTTAGGAAGGAGCTAAGAAAAGAAGGCCCAAAAGCATGATGTCCAGAGATGCCATGGGTGCCCTTCTCAACTTCCTATGACCTACACCCAGAGAACACGGCTGCCAAATCACCTTACCAAGAGTGGCTGTGAGTGAGATGAGTCTCCCTTTAAACTCAGTGTTTGTAAAAATAAATCCAGAATGCCATGAAGAAACACAAAACTCACCTGAAAGATGAAAGATTTATTGATGTTTCGGACATTTAGCTTATAATTCCTACTTCCATTAAACAAATATATAACATCACACTGGTCAGCTGCACACAATTTACTACTTGGAGCTCTGTTACTGAAATATGACTTATACTCTACTTGGGACGACACTGGAGACAAAGACCAGTCACTGATTTAACTGGAGCAGCTCAATGCTAAATTTTCTCTCATACTGTTAAATAAAAGTATTTTTAGCTTAATTTTTAATTTAATGCAATACAAACAGACAATAAAAAAGAAAACACAAACAGTTTTATGAAGCAGTAATTTTTCTTAACAAAAATAAATAGAGAATAACAATGATAAATACACTATCATGATCTTAAAAGAATATATTTTCACTTGCCACAAAATTATTTTTGGCATTTGATATTTACCTTTAGCAAAGCAGCAACAGCTTCCTGAGTGGCATTACGGACATCTTCTCCATTCACCCTGAGTATCTGGTCTCCTTGCATCAGCCTCCCATCGGCATCTGCGATTCCTCCTTTAACAATATCTGACACAAAAACTCCAGTATCGTTTCTGCAAACAATTTCAGTTTTAAACATTATTTTTCTTGAACTGTAATGCAATGCTTATTTTATGTTTTATATGAAAATTTCATGTCTGTTTTCAGTTTTTTATGAGCACTGAGGAACATTATTAGGATAGTTTATAATAATAGTTCACATCATAGTATTTTATAGATTGAAAATATTTTCATAACAATTTATTTTCTCAATGATAAGAGTACTGTGAATCACAGTAATCTGTAACGGGCCAGCCAGCTAGGAGACTGTGAGATGGGACATAAGAATTTGTCCTTGGGTGATAAATCTATTTTTCTTTCTCTAGAAGACAGAGGCCTTAAATAGATATTAAACGGTGGCTACTTACATATGTTTTTATTACCATTAACATTATTAACAATATATAGATGTACGTTTCAAACAAAAACTATGTGTTACTCAAAATTTATCACTCGTTATGTTTTAGTTTAAATCATTTCAACTTTTATATAATATCAATTTATCCTAAATAAGCAAATATTAACTTATTCCAGTCCTTTCACAAAATTAAAAACACAAGAAACAAAAAAAGACCCTCAAAACCAAAGGCACTCGAATCTTCGTGCCTTGTAAATACAAGTGACAATGACAGCTGAACTGCATCCCTTGTTCTTGCCAAGGTCATAACCTCAGACAAGCCGTTACACAGTCTGATTCCTTGCTTTCCAATCAGGTCAGGGTGTGGGATTAGATGGGATCTTCGTATCCCATGATAATTTGTTAGGAATTATTACAGTGTTTATTACCTCATATTTCATGGTAGCCTATTCTAAAATGAATTTTAAGTGTACCGTATTTTCCAAAAAGTAAACTATTGATGCTCCATTCCAAAAGAGGCCTAATTTTTTAGACATATCTCAATGAGATTCAGATTGCATGCTGTATTTTTTTCTATGTTTAAAACTACTCTTCAGTCATCTCTAAAAGAGCAAATTGGTATAAAAGTCCCTCTATCACCATGCAGAAGTGAAATGCAAACTCAGATGAGCTTGTGCTCATTTGGAAATTTGGAAGTGCCTGTTTCCAGAGTATTCTGACTATAATTTCATAAATTTTTGACTCACTGGAAAAACTAAGTCGCTCTGAACTTGTGGATATATGAGGCTTGAGAGCATTGATATAACTTAGGGACACTGTAGACTACAGAGTCATGTTAATTTCAAATGCTGACTTCATTTTACTATAGCATATTCTGATCATGTGCTTATACCACTAAAATGAAGACAGTTATGGTACTTGGTATTTGTTGGTATTACTGATATTAGTACCTTTTTTCTTGGAACTTTCCCCTGGTCAACTTCTTTTAAAATAAGGTCCCCTAATCCCTCTCTTCTTTGCTGGCATTGCTCCCTCACAATGCATCCCTGCCTCAAATCAACAGATTCATCTTTTGCAAGAACATATTTAATTCACCAGACTGTGCACTTTTAAGGTTAGGAATCATGTCTTACTTATCTCTATTTCTCAGAACTGAATGTGCTTCCTGGCATATATCAGGCACTCTAAAACCACCAAATGATTTGCTATTGAAGATCTTCAAAATCCCCCAATATACTGACTTAACATTACAAAACCAATGTCTTTCTATGCTCCTTTAGTGACTGGGCCAGGGACAGCTGTAAACTCGAGGCACTGCTAAGGTTCTATTACTGCGGCAAGTATTTCAAAGGTTCTGGTTCTCCCCAGGCACACCTTTTCCCAACAATGCTCAGTCCCAGGCCTTTTCCTGGCTTCTTCTGCAGCTCCACAGTGAGGGCGTCGCACATGTCCTCCTCTCTGTATGGAGCCTCATCTCTGTAGAGCGTCAGGCGCACTCGCTGGGGTGTCTGCCTCAGGACGTTGATTGCTTCGTCGTGGGTGGCCTTTCTCAAGTCAATTCCATTCACCTGCATGGAAACAGAACAGGGTGGTGAGAAACAGGTGAGTTCAGTGGAAACAGGATGGCAGGAAGGAGAGTAAAGGAAGAAACACTCTCTCATGGCCCTTCTGCGTTAGTTTTCAACATTAAAAACAAGGATCCTTACCTCTAAAATCTGATCTCCAGCCCAGAGTCTTCCATCTTTACATGCTGCTCCTTCTTCGTAAACTTCATGGATAATTATGGCACCCTAGGGACCAAACAGAAAATACCTAGGCTTGATCCCATTCTCACCAAGGAATGGCGAGAAGATACTGAGCCCAAATGCATCCGACTTTCACAGACCATAATCCAAGAAGTATGTAACAATACAACTTTGCTAAAAGGCAACAACAAGAAACTTTTATTTTTCTAGATAAGTTCAAAGAAAAAAATATGAAACATGTACATCATACATATAGTGATACCATAGATATCTATCAGCATTCCTATGTACATATGAAATAATTTTTACAGTATTTTTAACATCATCATCATTTTCTAAATGATGTCTACTAACAATTCAGTTTTTTAGATGTCTCTCAATATAGGTCTGATCTACGCTGCATATTGGTAAAACAAGAAAATGAAGTATGTTGACTAATAAACTGATAGAAACATTTTTAAAATCAAGGCACATCCACAGTGGTAACAGCACTAGTGAGTCAGCTCTGTGACTGAAAGTAACAATCCTGGTGTCCTCCTACTGTATATATGCCATGTACACAGAAATACTAACAAACCACCTATTTTCTCAGCTTTTATATTCCACTTAATAAAACTGAGAAACCTCCTAGTCAAGGTTTCCAGGATTGTCTGAGGGCTGCCCACGTTTCGGGAGCACCTCTGCATGGGGCACTCACCAGCAGTGTGTCGGACCCCCCGACAATGCTTAGGCCCAGCCCTGTGCGCCCTTTGGAAATCTCAATTGTTGTTTCACAACCAGGGATAATGGGGCAAGTTGTGGGGTCAGAAGCAAAGATTGCTGGTGTTGAAGACCTGCTGGTATCTAGAAACAAATTAAAGATGAGATACAACATAAATACAAATTGATCACAAGGTGTATGCATCAAAGTTAAATACAACACCGCGCAACCTGTCTGTGAGGGAGCCTCAAGCCTTTTAGTTAGCATTTTAAAAGCTATCAAAACTATAAATCATCACTGTTAATTTAGGTGGTGGGGTACAAAACTGTTTCATTACTTTTTACGTTTCCTGTATTATTTAAATTGTTGGTGATACTGTATTATTACTGTATTATTTATATTGTTGGGTGTAAAGGGAAACGAGTTGAGTGTTAAGTCTCACTGACATTATACTTCACTTGCGATAACATGCTTCACTCTGAATTGCACCATGTGAAGCAGTTTAGGGACACATCCAGGGAGCGATCGCAGAGCACAGCACTTAGTCGGGTATGGTGTCTGCCTCTGGACCTTTTATACCTTTATTTTGCTTTTCATCTTACTCTGAAGCATTTTTCCTTATGTAATCAATTCTGAAAATAGACACATATGTATACAATTTGGGTTTTTTTCCTTCTGTTTTCATTTAATGTTTTATAAACTCTTACAAGAAACCTTGGAGCATACAGCTTAGACTTAGATATATTATGAAAAAATAAGCAGAATATTATTCTATGTTTGCTTTATGTAAGTCTTCATACCATATCATATGTTTCATATAACAAAGATAAGAGAAATGACATATTACGGGCAAGCACTTGGTAAAGTAGCGTATGCTTTAGACCAGATGTTCTCTTTTTAGGAAACCAGAAACAGACTATTTTCTTTTTCTGAAATGGTAGGAACAGGTGTAAGATATTTTCCTTTATGTTAAGTTTTAATTTAGCATTTAATATTTTTATAGATAATGCTGTTATAGGGACAAATATAAAACTGAAAAATGAGAACAATTCCATAAACTCCTTTATCACTTCAGCAAATTATCCATTCTTTCTAAATACAGGACTACTTTTATCAGACTTACCTACCAACTATATATTAAGTGAATTTCTTTAAAACATTAAAAAATATTGATGCTATATTGTGAAATAGAAAATATTCAAAGCGAAATGGGGTGAAGGGGGAAAATAATGAGATTATAAAAAAGAGAAAGGAAACAAAATTTATGTATATAGGGGGTAGGGGTGGTAGGGTAGGTAGGGCTATGGGAAAAAATGAGAATTAAGTTGTGTCATATACTGGTACAAATTCTTATTTCTGAGTGCAATCATGATGTGTATATGTAATGTACCAATAAAGATAAAAATAAGTGCTTCAGAGCTTGAAATTTTATTACACATGAGTGTGCTTTTCTAAAACATGACTAGAAAGAGAAGAATTTGCTTCCATACACTAGCTTGCAGTTCCGGGCTGCGCTTGTGTCTTGTTTCATAACCCACAGACTTGCAAGGGTACTGATGTGATTTTCTAGTGAACAACTCCAAACTCTGCACTGCAGTGCCGTGCACGTGGCAAGACAGCTTTTCAGCCCTGAGCCTATCTGTAAAATCGGGTTATTGTACATCCATTCTACAAATAAGAAAACCAAGGCTTAGAAAAGTTTAATTATTTTGTCAGTATTAAAAAAGAATTGACAGCCAGATGTGGCTCATACCTATAATCCCATCACTCAAGAGAATGAGGCAGGGACTGCTGTGAGTTTGAGTCTAGCCTGAGCTTTCACAGTGAGACTGTCTCAAAAAAAATAATGTACAAAATATTTCTAGCTCATTAATGTGATATCTGGGATCAGAGGAGCTCTCAGCGAGAGATTCTTGGAGAGCAAAGAAGACCCCTTCACTTTACAGAAGAAAAGCATTAGGCCAGACACGTTCGGTTAATGTATAGCATACAGATCTCCTGCCTAACATTCCAGGACTTTATCCAGAAGCCCCTCTCTTTGAACTATCTGCTCTCCAAAGCATTTCCTGTCTGAGGCTTTTTAGATAATGACAGTGAGCAGCTGGCTCCCCATCCAGGACCCTCTGCTGAGTGTGTGATGCTTGAAGCACTCTCAGGCACCCAGCCCTTACTTCGGAGGGACTCTGCTTCCGGTTCCGGTTCCGGGGAGCCAGACTGTGGGACCATGGGAGATGGTGAGCTATTCCGTTTTTCTCCACTAGCTGTACCAGCTGCTGAGGGAAAAGTCTCGGAATCTGGAGTCTCGGCGTGAATGGTCAGTTTTACAGTCGTCTTTGCTGTCTTCAGCAGGCTAATAAACTGAGAGGGCATTGTTGCAGAAGGGAAACAAAATTCAAAGACAAGTTAGCAGTCTTATACAGATGCAACTTATTAATAACACTTAGACCTAATTCTAGCTATGGTCTAAAAAAAAGACAGGGGCAAATCATTTCTTCATCAGGATTTGAGTATCAAGAAAGGCACAGCTTTAGTTTTTCTCCAGTTGCTCCAGATGTGTAGCACAGATGAAGGCCATAGTGAATTTCCACTCTAAATCCTGTTTGACCAGACTCTTTCATGTGTAAGTAGAGGGTTTTCAACATTTTCCATCTCCATTTGCTTTCATAATTTTTGGATCTCTATAAACTTTGGGGGTATACAAGGCATGTTACCTACTTGGTGATTCTAGAGAGAAAGTGAAGCTTACATAAATACTTTGAGTAAAAGAGAAACACAGAAATGCATGTTTCAAAAGGAATCTGGGAAAGTTTTATCAAAAAATCAAGGCAAATGGAAAGGAAAACATAGATTTATGAATTAAAGGATCTAATCCATACATTGACTAAAACTAGATTTTAAAAGAAACAGCTTTAAGCTTCCCGCCAGCCAATGCAGAAACGTAAATATGGTCAAGTACTTGTTTCTCCCTCACCATCCTGGAGAAAAGAAGAAGGGTACCTCTCAGGAAAAACAAAACCTTTTGTGATACTTATATATGACTTCAGTATTATGATCACTTTTGAAGCAAAAACTCAAGTACAAAGAACTGTTCAAAACTAATAAATTTACCCATTCAATGGCTGCATCTTAAAGTTTTTCTAAGGCAAAGTATAACCTAGATATGCAAGGGGCCAGGGATTTATCTTAGTGGTACTGCACACTCCTGATAAGCACAAGGTCTTGAGTTTGATCCTAGGTACCAAAAACCCCCAAACAAAACAAAAAAACCATATGCATGGGAATAAACGTTTATAAGAAAAATATCCTTTTGGTCATAATATGAAGTGAGTGACTATCATGAGTTTCAAATCTTTGTAAGAGAAAATAGAAGCCATATTCATAAAAAAATGTTCAATGATTACTGAAAAATTTATCCAAGTAATAGTATCTTAACATCACCTTTATAGAAAAGTGGAAAATAAGAATCAATGACCTTCTTGGTACTTTCTTCCCATGCAGCCACTCAGCCTTAACTCCTTGACTTCTCTCCACTCGCACAAACCCACGGTGTGCCCACGTTGAGGAGACAGTACCACTCACTTGACTGTGGAAAAGTACCTTTTCAACAGGATAGCCCACAACGACTTCATCATCCACAGCTAAGATCTGATCTCCAACTCTGAGGCGTCCATCCTAAATGAAAACATAGGGGATTCTGAGTGACTCTCAGAAGGAATCCCTTCTCCTACCACTTCACAGAGAGCAGGAAACCTCACCTTGGCTGCAACCCCGTGCTCTGTTAAACTCTTTATGACAACTCCGTTAAGTGTGTCTTCTTCACTGATTGCAATGCCTAGGCCCCCTTCATCCTACAGAAAGAAAACAAGAAACCACACTCAGAAGACATGAAACAACTTGCTTTATCTAAATGGAGAGGTATGTATCTGTAACTTTTAAACATACTCTTCTTCTCAAGACCTAGAACAGAATTAAAACTCATAACGCACTATTAGAAATCTCTTCTTAGGCAAACTTTTGGATTTTTCCAAGGAAAAAATTCTCTATCAAGCAGTCCAATGACTTCATCCTCCCATGATATTTGACTAACTTGAGCAAAATATCCAGATAGCAAAAATGTATTCAATAACTCATGTGAACCATTTAGTACTTGTAAATTCAGTCTTGTTTAACTAGCTATCTGAATCAGCCATTCAGAAACAACTGAAGTGTGCTCCTTCCTCTCTTGCTGGTTGAGTCTGACTCCTCCCTTCCCTCCCGCCTCTGTTCCTCCTGGAGTGTTCTCTGCCCTTTCTGGGATGGAGCACCACGTGCTGCTTCTCCACTGAAGGGGTCTGGGCTGCTGCAGGTGGGAATGTCGCCAAGCCAAGAAACATGCCCTGGACACGTGCCATGGCTGGAGAGCTGCACTGACTTGGTCTGTTCCTTCCATACTTCTTTTATCAAAACCAAATGTCCAGTAATAGTTGTTCTTACCTTTCTTTGATGTTTATTTAATAAGATTAAAACAGAGTTTTGAATTTTCACTCTGGCCATAGCTTGTAACATTTTACATTACAGTTTTCATCCAGGAAAAATGTACAAAGGAAAATAATTAAGAGGGAATCCTGCTGTGATTTCTCTGAAATACACACCCAAGAGCAGAGCTTCCCCTCAGATAACTTTGCTGATAACTTTGACATCAAGATAAAGTTTCCCATTTTTTTACAGGTGCCCAACACAGGGGCCTTTAATTAATGCCTGGTGTTCCAGATGGTCACTGCACAACAGCCCCCCCCACCGTCCTTCTGGGAATCAGTCATAACTGTGAGACAGAAGAGACTCCACAAGCTTCTCTATTACTTTCTACCTTACTGAAAGCCTTTCTATATGCCACCTCAACCTCTAAACCCTAACTGTATTACCTAGACAAATCTTATCTAAAAAATAAGCAGTACTGATACCTGACACTTGCTCATAGAAGTTCTCTATTGGCACAGCAGGCACATGCTGATTACCACCCTAATGCTCAGTATCATCTCACTCCTCTGGAAAACCAGTAGATTCTCACTAGTCACCCACCCCGACACCCCGAACAACGGTCTCCCATCTACCCTCCCCTCTGTCCTTTCTTAGCTCACCCCTCTTTCCTCCATGTACTATGAGGCAGTAGCAGTGAGACCCTCACATATCCCTTAAGGTGAAGAGCCCAGCAGTATGGCTGGGCTCTCAGATTTGATTCTAACAGGACAAGGTGGAAGGGTGGTGTTCAAGGCTACAGGTACACCAAGGAAGGCCGAAGAGCTTGCTCCCTTCTTCTTTTTGGGGGTCACCTACTGTGTGAGGCCACTGCTCTGTCATGAGGATGCTCAAGTAATCCCATGAAAAGAAAACAGGCCTCTCATCACAGCGAATTCAAGAAAATCATGCTGGAAATAATGTTCAGCCCCAGGCAAACATTTAGCTAATAGCCTCAGGTGGCATTTGTTTCAGTGAAACTTCTAGTTATCTGAGCTTTTAATTCTATGAGCAAAGAGACTACTCTTTCTGTATCTTCTCTTATTTCCTCCCTAGCAGGCCCCCCAGGGTGGATCACAGGTGAGATGGTGAGCTTCCCACCTCGAGCCAATCACAAACGCAGCTCAGCAGCCCTCTAATTTTACTGTGCGTTCATTCACCAGAAAGACATAGGGGATCACAAGCTCTCGGGCACCGTAGAGGCTCCCCTTTCAGTTGGTGGGTCCCCGCAAGCACAGGGGTCTGCTCTTCCAACAGGCCTGCGGAAAGCTGGCACCTCTGGTCTGCAGACCCCATGTCTGAGCAGTAGTGAGCAGAAGCTCGGGTGTGAGGCGCCTACTTCACCCCATTCCAGCACACTGACCTTGGGGAGCTCCAGATGGTGCACATTTTTAAGAGAACTGAGATCCACAGCTGGACCAGAAGCAGGAACACTTGGTTCCACCTAACAGAAGAAAAGAAATGACAAAAAGGATAATTTAGCATTAGTGTTTTTGTTTGCTTAAGGATAAGGCCCATATAACCAAAATTATTTCGCATAGTAAAGCTCAATATTGTTGTTCTAGTGTCTTCTGGGGCTTATGAAAATTATATTCTTGTAAAGAACTGGGGGCTGTGATTGGAAAGCAGCTGTTTAAGAGCAAGAACATCCAACCAGTGCGGGAGGTGGCCCAGCCACCAACACAGTGGGACGCAATGTCACTCTTCCTCTTTTATCTACCAAGTGAATTCAGAACATATTAAATGCTGTAGTTGCAAACTGTTAAAATATTCCATCTTCTTAAGGACTGTGTTTAGTAATGACAGTAGGGAAATACAGTTTTCTTCCCTGTAAGTTATTCATATTCAATAACAATGTGACTCAGTGGAAACCAGCTGTAATCAGGATGCGAATTATCTGCGAGTCCCTCCACCAGATGCTTGTACCTTCCACTCCTATTAACAACCGCGGCTCCTCTAGGTTTAAGTTCTCGCTCCACTACTTCATTCTGCTTCCTGGCCAGGACCAGCGGAGCAGCTGTGCTCACCATGTCCCTCCACCATGGCAGTCTCAGCTCGAAACCAGCCAACCATTAGCCAATGGCCAGAATCTTTGAGCCAAATCAAACGTTTTCTCCTTTAAGTTGGGCTGTGGGGTATTGCGTCTCCATCACCAGAAAGGTGACGGTACAGTTCAGTTACACTGTGCAGAGCAGGGTCCCCTCAGGATCCTCCTGCCTCAGGTTCCCAGTGGTTGGCTAACAAGCATGCACCACCCCACCCAGCTCTTCTATCCATCTTACACAGGTACCCAAAGCCTCTAAAAGTCAAAGCTACCACCACAAATGCTTTTTGTCACTCTTTCTCCTTAATTTCATAGATGCCATTTGCTTTCCCAGTGACTTGCTGGTTGCCCCTGCAGGGACTCTCTGTCACCCTCATCCTGGATGCCCCTGTGGCTTCTGAGGCCATATCATTCTTTAAACAAGCTCTCCTTAACCACTGTACAACCTTCTGCTTCTTCCTCCCCCTCGCTGACCCCTCTCTTTGGTCCTCTGCCTTACTGCCTGTATTACACGAGGAAGCTGAAGCCTCCTTCTCTCTGAACGCTCTCTGTAGGCAAATCAACATGAAACATCTTTACAGGAGCTGATCTCTAACTCTAGACCACATGTCCCAGTGCCTACTTCCACCAGGCTTCACAGCAGGCATAACAGGCATTTCATTCTTTTTCCTTTCAAACCTTTATTGGTACTTTATGAATACACATTATCATCACATTCAATATTGAAAGTTTGTACCAGAATATGATACGACTTGATTCTCATTTTTCCCCCTTCCCCCACCCACCCTACAATGCCCACCCCTATATACATAAGCTTTGTTTCCCTTTTTTATTACCATCACATTCTTTTTCCCCTCATTATTTCATTTTTAAGCTGTTTCAAGAAGAATACAGTGTATCTTTGTAGTATTTGTTCCTCTTTATTTCTATTTTGGCAGTTCCACCAGACCCTAGGACATCCTGGGCATCCTATTTGTTTTACTCACTTATCTTAGTCCTATTCTCATTCCTTCCCCACAGGCAGAACTGACAATTCCTGTCCCACTTTTACCACTGCCCACGGAGACACTAACAGTCACCTCCACACAAGTAGTCTATTTACTTACATGTGTTCCCTCTTTACTATGCTACACACTCTTTCAGCAAAAAAGTGGTGAGTTTTTTATCTTTGCTATCCCTGTAAATGGTCTAGAATAGTTAATTGAATTTATAAGGGGGTACAGTGATCAAGTCTTGTCAGAGAAATAAAATAAGTAACAGATACCTCCTTATTCTGAGGATTGTCTGAGGTGGAAGGCAAAGGTTCTACTGTAGTTCCAGGACATACAGCCATCTGGCTCAATGCATCTTTATTCCTAAATGACAAAAAAGAGTATCAACCCAAAATATTATAATATTATTTCCATATTCTTATTAGAGCAGTGAAAGTACTAGGAAAAGTCCTCTAACTCTAAACACTTGGACTACACACTCACATATAAAACATGAATGTTTTATTTCTATTCAAAAGAACTAGAGTCCAAATGTTAACGTACTTGGTAAACCAGGAAAATAGAATTCTCACCTGATAAAAATTATTTTTACTTTAGAAGGGGCACATTTGATAATTGATGAGGCATTTTGATGACTTCGTCCATATAAAATTTGACCATTGATCTGTGAAAATTAAGTATCACTGATTAAACCCTAAATTTTAATTCTGTAGTTAGTATCATCCTATCTAGTTAATAAAAACTTTTTTATTTCTTTAAAATATTCTATATCTTCCTCACTAGCACATGAACTTGACCTTAGACATGAATAAAATAAAGCCAACATTCAAGTGACATGCATGACCAGACACCCAGGGACTGCTAGTGGAAGGATTAGCTGTATCCATTGCTGCAGAGTAGACAGCAAACTGGCTCACAGACATTGGGTTCCTACTTGCTTCACAGAGCAAGGGCTCTGTGACCTACAAAGCCCATCCCAGAAAGTCCCTGACTCTCTTTTCCCATTTGGTCTCAAGGCTCAAGTCCCAGAAACAAGTCCCTTCTCTCCTTAGAGAAGCAATGCTAGGGAGACTTGAGTGCAGGCACAGACTGTGCTTAAGCAGCACAGCGCCAGCAGAAACTGCAGCTCGGTCTCTGGCCATTCAGCCAGTACACAGCTTACAGGGAAAAATCAGTCCCCAGAAGGGTGTCATGAGACCTGAAGATATGCAGACACTGCCTATGGGCAACAAGGACAAACAGCACAAGCACATAAACTTCTGAGTGCTAAGACTTTGGCTCACAAATTGTGTCATTTCACTTGTTATTCAGCCCTAACTATGGACCTTCCCTTGCCCAGCAGGTATCACACAGGGAGCCCATCTCAGAACACCTGGGGCAGGGGACATAGCTCATACATGCCAGGTCATTTCATTGTTACAAACCTCCTAAAAAAATGCAGCGCAAAATGTTTTTGAAGTGTGATTTTTATTACTGTCTTGGAGCAAAATTATTTCTGGTGTTGCACAGTAATGACCTTTTAATGGACATCAATTGGATAATAGACTAGAGGAGAGATTTGGTTTAGAGCCAAATTTGCTGCAATGTATCTATTTTATTAGGCCAGTGACAGTTTTCTCCCTCGACATCAACGTATGAGGTCTGATTATTTCTGGATTCTGCAGATTCCACTGCTCTGATACAGCAAAAAGAAGATTCAAAGCTGTCCATCAAGGTTTACCTCTAGAAGCTCATCCGCAATTTGCAGCCGACCATCTCTTCCCGCGGCCCCATTTGGATCAATTCCCACTATAAAGACACTCATTCGGGTGCGGTCTTTATTCCCAGCAAGACTGAGGCCCAAACCACTATGACCTTTCTCCAGCTCAATCATATGGAGCTTGCCCGTCAGGCTTCCATAACGCTCCTTGATATTCTCTGCACACAATAACAATGACAGTACCATGTATGTTACAGACTAGCTCATAGCCAGGTACATTTCATCATGATAGGCTACTGGGTTTTATCACAAAAAGGTATTATTGGTTCCAAGACTCAATCTTTGGTAGCTAAAACAAAAACAGACTGGCTGCCTGGGCATCAGGACTGGTTCTCAGAGTACCCAAATTTTGAGGAATTTCTTTACAACAAGGGCATGAGAGCAATTTTTTGTTAACTAGTTTACCTCAGCATCATAGGGCCCAAAATAAGTGATTAATGGCATTTACAAACTCTCAAAAGACTATAATTGAACAAGAAATTTTTATCATTTGCAGAGCAGAACAAAGCAAGCAGAACATGTGCGTTCCCTGTCAGCGGGAGTGCCAGCACTTTATAGGCCTCTTGCATGTAAAGATGTACCCTGCAGAGTATCTCAGGGTGGGAGTTGCCTGTACATAGATCCCAAGTGAGGGGGTAAGCTCTTCCTACACAGGACCAGGAGGCCGAACGTGTGAGCATGACAGCTCCAGGTTCCGGGTCTGCATCCTCAGTTTGCAGCTGCCCCTTCCTCTGGGAAGCCATAGGCAGCTGCCCTTCCAGTGCTGCCAAGTGAGCACACAGCAGGAGCACTCATGCACTCAGGGTAGTGGCACATCATGAAGACACTGCTGTAAGTGTGGAGTTACAGAGAGGCCCACACCTGGGACCTGCGCGCTGGTCTCCCCACACTCTGAGGGTACTTGCTTACCTGGATTAGATTCACAAGACATTCTAACACACTGACAACTTTGCACTGACATGCAAATTTTATAAAGCATGTCTCAGAAAATTTTTCAATGGCTAAAGGCTTATATTTTACATTGATTCTTAACTATAGTAGTTAAACTATTTTCTTTTGACTCCTAGAATTTAACAGCACTACTTCTATATTCTCTTTGAGAGGATACACAATATTTCCCTGGAAGGAAATAGATTTTTAAAGGAAACTTTCAAACATGACACATTCATAGACTTTGGCTAAATGTTTAATCTTTCTCTGTGTTTTTTCCTTAGAAAATAGACACTTCATAGACCATAATATTAGCTGCTTTGACTTTTGTGCTTAGTACTCCTCTGACATTATCCAATTTAATTCAGAAAATGAAGGAAAGGACAGTGTTTCTAAAAAAGAGATAACCACTGAATTAAAAGCTGGAAGTCATTAAAAAAAAACTAACCAAGTACCAAGGTTTTGTTTCAATCATAATACTATGTTACTGTGCCAGTACAAAAGTATCAGAAATTTCAGGGTAATATCTCTAGCCATTAAACGCCAATGAAAAATCTGAGGTCTAGTTGTCCAGACCATAAGATAGGTGACTCTGCGCACTACTCTGAGAAAATGCTTTGTCATCTTCAATCTTCATATGAGAAGCAAAGGGGCTTTAAAAGCAATGCGGTTTTAAAGGAAAGGAAAATATGATTTTATGCTTTAGGAATGTATGCTATATTCAACCAAAACAAACAGTATTTTTCCCTACACAAAATGGCAGCATGTGTTGCTGAAGCTGAAACAGACAATTTATATAAGACATAAGCTTTGAGAATCTGAGAGCTATCTCAATACCACTTATAACAAATGCATCACAGAGATATGACTTACTCCAGCTGTAACCAAATTCATCCTCTTTGTCCACACCCACAGAGACTGTGCTTGCCGGTGATTGTACATGATCACTGTCCATTTCTGCCAATGCCAAAGAAGAGGGCTGAGGAACATCACATGCTGTGGCCTTCTCTGGCTCTGGCTCTGAGTGGCTGGGGGCCTGCAGGGACAAGAAGAATGCTATGGGTCTGTGCAGCCCACGAGGCAACATTTTAAGAAAAATAAATCCAATATAACAGTGTCAGAAACAAAAACTGGCTTTAAAATATCTACCAAACCATGGAAAGCACACATATGCATATATGATGTGCTAGGTAGGATTCAGGTGAAGTTTAAATATCCAAAATAGCATCCAGAACACACCTCAGTAAGATCTCATGTGCTATTATGCCAGTGAATGACTCAATTTGAAAGGTTAAATGATCTAAGATAGAAAAATGGTAAAATGTCCCCTGTTGGAAAAAAGGATTCTGAATCAAAATATATACATACACAGAAGTCTCGGGAGGAATGGGTGGAGAAGGAGAATGAGGAGGAAGAGACTTCGGAAGATGGTGAAGGAGGAGATGAACAAGGATATTGTTCTTTAAAACATGTTAGTGAGTCGATTTGCAAAGAAACCTCCACTGCTACCTGAATCCTCTCCCAGGTGACTCTCCACAAATCCATGCAAAAGAAAGAGCACTCCATAAGCAGACTCTGCAGTGGGGCTCAGTCAGTGAGCAAGAGTGCAGACCCCGAGCTGGACGGGTGTGCTTCGAAGGGGCAACACTGCCTTTCTCTGCCCAAGTTGTTCACAAGGAAAAGGAGAAAGCACAAGCAAGTGCACACACAGAACCAAAATGTGGCATACTTACTATCACTTAGGGCCAGGGTCCTAGGTTTAAAAAATGAATCTGGCACTTGCAAGTTCTTTTATCAGGAGTTATCACACAGAATGTGTTCAAAATCTCTTTAACTCACTAAGCCCATGCATTCGGCACATGAATAAATTATTTAAACCTGAGGCCATGAGAAGCGAACTATTTTGCTCAAAAATTACCCAGTGGTACTAGGCTTCTTTGTGCGTACTTCTCAGTCCAACAGGTGCACTTTGCATCCTACCACAGCTTCCCCTGATTCTCACACTGAGACAGTGCAAGACTCAAGGGCAGGGACACCCAGTGATGGAGCAGCCCTGGTATGAAGCTTCTCCTAAGGCTTTCAACCTGTATCTTTTCTATACTTTGTTTTACATTCTTCTGAATAAAAGGCATCTCACATGACCTGTTTTCTTTATATCTAGAAAGAGTAATGATTTAAAGACAATACCACATGTAATAACACAAACACATTCAATGATACCTGTGCATAAATACTTAGGAACTCTTGGTTGATGTCAAAAATCAAAATACCACAAAATACATCAACACCAACACAGTATTAGACCAAGTAACTAACACTAAGTGGACCACATGAGTGAACTTCCTTTGATGACTGAGAATGGACTCAATTATCTGGCAAAGCTGGCTCACAGACTCTAGGGAACTGATTTTTAGATTACAGAATTTGCTGTACTAAAATGTTTAGTTTTCACATAACTGACCAAGCAGATAAAAGTTTCTAATGAAATGAAGTCTCAGTCTCTCTAATGTGGGTCCTTAAATCACTCATTAACAACACACAAATAAAAGTGAGCAAACATATAAAACAGCTTCCTTTGACCTTATCAAGATTCAGAAATTATAACAGAGATTCACTCCAGATTTTAAAGAAACTTTACTTTTCCATAAGAATAGAAAGTGTTATTTAGCAAGACTGCAGTAAGCACATTTCTTTTTTAGAAAGTAATAAAATCTAATTTAAACCTCCAATAACTTTAACAAATTTCTGGACACACATTTTACAAATCTTTCTGTGTAATTTTTAGACTGTTATTTTCCTTAAGAACAAAGAAGCAAAACCTATTTATCTTACAAGCTGTTCAAGATGCTGGGCATCATCTTCACACTGCGGATAGACTGAAATGGTGCCCTAACAGCGTCAATCTGGCCCACAACTACTGTGCAGGACAAGTAGGTCCTCCATTTTACCACTGCTAGTACCGCCTATTATCAAAACCTAGCTGTACCAATATCTAGTGGTATCAACACACTCTAAAATTTATTAAGGAAACATAAATCTTTAATAAAGATCATTTAGCCTTTTTTGGCAAAATGCAAAGTGCACTTGAAATCACGCCCAAGACACATATGTATACCTTACGTATAACATACACAAACAGCACACTTTAACACATTCACTTAGAAAAATTTCACATATTGAAGACAAACCTTAAATGGTGTGGGAGCAAAAGGGTTAGTTGGGGAACAGTAGAAGATAATTCTACTTGAATTCTGTAATTCCTATAGTAATAAAAAATATATTCCTTCAGAAACAGCATCTTTGCTTATCCACATTACAATGGTAAGAAAATCTGATGAATATTCATAAAATATTTCCTAAAAGAAACTGTTGACAACTATCTTCCTTTCCATGATCAAATTATGGTGTAAGTTTTGTAAATTTTAGTTTCAAGTTTGGTTTTACAATTTATCAGAATATGAGAATACTTAAGTGTAGACTTAAGAACCTGGAAACAGTTAAGTTTCCCAATTCAGGCATTTACACGGACACACTTAATGAATATTCAACAGACTCCTGCGAGTACACATACACAACTATTTATGGAACAATTAGCTCATGGGAGAGCTTTTGTGATCATCTTGTGGAAGTATGAAAAGTTTTAAACTGATACAAGGTTTAAAAATATTATATGTAAAAGTAGTTCATTTTTTGGCAATTAGTAAAACTTTGAGTATCAAAATTAAAATTACATGAAATTTGAGGAAGGGGAACAGATTCAGGTTGCTCCCTTCCTCTTCAAAAAGGGCTTTTAGTTTCAGCTCTAAAAATAAATAATTTCTCACAGAAAATTTGCATGCCCATTCCAAACACAGTTGTATTATTATTATTATTATTATTATTATTATTATTATTATTATTATTATTTGCCCAAATGCAGTAAACAATGAACTGGGACAAGGCACAGTAGTAACAGAACAAAACATCTGCAAAAGGCATTGGCAAGACCGGGGGCATCATCCAACCTTGTCAGCGGAGAACTGGAGAGAGTCAGCAAACGGGTTAGTGCTGCTGAAGCTGTGCTTAAGGTAAAGGCTGTGCGCCGAGGACGGCAAAGGGGGCTTCTAGAAGGAAACACAAGAGGCGCTGAGCGCAAAAGAAATGGACTTAAAGAACTCGGTTTTTATAACAACACTTACTAACTCAAAGAACTTTCTGGGTGGAACGAGACTCTCCACATGTAGTAAGTGATGGCATCATCTTTAGTCTGTTCCTGAAGCTCTACCTGGAATGTCCTACACTGATACTTGAGTATAAACTGGTCCCCAAACTACATAACAACTAGAGGTCAGTCTGACCCCAACGTTTTATTCACTGAATGGCTTTTCTATCATAGACAAAAATATATATATGTTGCCTACTTTATAAATTAATCTCTACTTTATAAATATCAACAAACCCATTTCAAAATTAAAACTCTCAAGTTATTTTTATATGGAAAGGCCGATCCTGTTATTTTCAGTCTGTATATTCCAGAATTCACCATTTGTCTGCTAACTCATTAATGACCTTCATTATTTCTTTATTTTGTTTTCTTATAAGGAAACTTTTCAAATTTCGACTAGATATTAAGGCTGCTTCAGAGCAATAAACTTAAAAACATGAAGAAATGAACCAGTCTACAGTGGTATTCTCTTTTTGTAAACGTAGGAGCATGGAGATTCCTATTTTAAAACAAAATTTCTATAATATTTCCCACATTATTGGGAATTTGTGGACTTTTAATAGTATTTGAAATCCTGCTTTACAGTGTTTTGCATAGTTTTGTGACTTGCCTGGGCCAGGACTGTTAAGAGTTGAATATACATATTAAAGGCAGGATGCCTGAAGATAGAATTTAGCATTCTCAAAGCTAAAAAAATTTAATTTCTTTGACATAATAAATTCTGCTCCTTTTCACATCCATTACCTTTTTCTTTTATTGACTATGTCTTTCAGGGGAAACTCTAGCTATTTAAAATTCATTTTGGTTCCAATTAAGTGTTTATGTTAGTTCTCCCTATAAAAAGCTCCATCGGCAGGTGTGGGGCAGAGAGGCTGTCATGCAACCCCACTCTGTGGAGGGAACCTTGGGAAGACTGTCCTCCAGTGCCTGCACCAGAGTGTATGCTTCATTACCCTTTCAATCTGCCTATCTTGCAATGTTTTTCCTACAAGAGGGAAGACAGGGAGAAAGATATGGGCACAATGACATTTCTGCCCATCTTGACTTTTTCTCTCCAATTCAGATTAAAATGTTAAATCTTGCTTTATAAAAGCGAGTATCACAAATGCCAAAGGAACATGACTATTAATACACTGGAAGCAATGACAATGCAGAAATGAAAGCCATATCTTAGGAAAAGCAATTCCAGGTATGAGGGTAGAGATTATTTCCAATACTGACACATGATTTTTTTCAGTTTCAAGTGCCCTTTATAATTATGTGGAACAACAGAAAACAAAACTGTGACGGCAAGAAACAAATTAATTAAAGAGATTCATAATTTTTGGTTGCTTTCTTTTTTGTTTTTGTTGTTGAAATCTGCGGATCTTACAGGATTAGAATTTGGCCCTGATGACAAAGTATAAAAGGACAGGCTGAGCACAGCACAGGAAACAGAAGGTCACTCTATTCTTAGGAAGAGACAGAAATACAATTTTTTTGCTAAAGAACCAGCAAGACAAAGCTGCCTATCTTCTCAAGGGCTGATAAAAGCAGAAACATTATTAACTAAGTTGTTCAGGGAAGACAAAGACTTTCTCTGGCCCATGTTAATGGTATCAGTGGGCCCCCATTCATTCAGTGAGGCCAGACTGAATTCTGCACAGCTGCACTGCACTCCAGTAGCGCTACCAGGACTGGGCTGGGAAGTTCCGACTCAGGAGCAGTCTAAGGGCCAAGCAGACCGGTTAGCTCATCAGCCTGCCAGTAAGATTTGCCAGGAGCCTTGCCTTCCATTCACAAATAAAACATCCACCACTGAAAGATTTCTATGAACATGTATTTGTGATTTTCAGGATTATTTACATGATTATTTCCACAGGGAAGTAAATTCCTGAAAACAAAGTATATTTCTACTTAAATGCAAAATTAATTCCAATTTTTCAAAACAAAATGTACATAACATGCCTAAGCATATCACTCTAACCAAGATTTATCTTGGGATAATGACTTCAAAATTAGAACTCATTATGTCTCACATAATAAAGTAGTAGTATTTCCCAGGTGTATCAGACAGTGTCTTCCTAGGCTTATTAGAAAATGTGACTGCCACTGAAAGAAATGTTTGTAGTTAACTTTTTAAAGTAACATTAAGAATTATTACTCAGTAATCATAATATTCTCCCAAATGATGTAAAAGGTGGAAATTAAAAATAAAACAGGAGTACAACTCACCGACCCACACAAAAAGAGCTTTAACTTAAACAGCCCTTTACCAATATCGCCATGCTGTGTCTGTGTCTGATACATCAGATGGAAACAAATGTAAAAGGAGTCATAGTTATTTAAACAAACTGAACGGAATGTGTAAAGAATGCAGCACAACACAATTCTGCCATTGGGCAGACTTTCTGTCTGAATAGATAAACATTACCTAACAATAAACAACCAAATGATTAAAAACTGCAGATGTGAAGACAACCGCTTATCGAAGAACCAAATCCATTCCTTAAAGGAGCCAAGGCGAGAGAGTTACACCTGTCTTAAGAACAAAAGGAAGGACCAGGGAAACAAATCTGGTCTCTTTGTGTCCATAGCAGAGAAGATTGACACTATTCTGCTGACCTCACCTCCGGATGTGTTTGCTACTTTCAGCAATTGACCATTAATATTTTCATCTTATAAGTTAAATCCAAAGTGTTTTATACACAAAATTATATTTTTAAAGTTTTAGAAGGTACCTTTAACCTCACTCATATCTGGTGACATCTTTATTTTAAAAACAATCAACCTTAAAGACAAGCAGATAATGCAGAGAGAATTAGTAGAAGAGAGGTGGTTAACTCAGAAGTGGTGAATAAGGGTTTCAGGAAGCTAAGAAACCTTGAAACACTACGAAAGCTTTTGAAGGAGCTACTGTGTTTCTGAAGAATTTTCTCAGGAGTATGGAACATAAATGTATTTAGTTAACTCCTGCAGGTTAAAATTTTCCCAGAGGTATACAGAAGTATCAGGAAAAAATTTTTAAAATGTGTGATTTTCCCTTCACCATCATTAGGACATATTAAATCCATGAAGCCTCATTTAAATTCTTCATCAAAACTGTTCACTACCTGGGCTTTGTTTTTTAAAATTTCCAAAGCTATTTTGCCTCTGATGACTGAGGGTAAGATGGTTTAGTAGGTTTCTGTTCACCAAGAGTTATATGGTGATTATAGCTGGTATGAAATTATAAAATTACTTGTCATAAAGTAACTCCACCCTGTGATGCTACTGTTCAGTGAGATGCACAGATACATCAGAAATCTGATTCTACATATACAGTAGATTCTGTCTAGGGAATAAATTTAGAGGAAATGCCATGCTTTTTGCTTCCAATAGGCTTCACTAAAGATCACAGACTTAACCTCAATGAGTACTCCACATGCCTTTCAACATTTCCTGTATTTTGTGACTATAATGAATACAAGTGATTAACCATTTAGACACAACCACAAATAAATCTTACTTGTGTAAATTTTCAACAGACTTTAAGACTATTAAACATGGTAAAAGGGATTCCCAAAATAACTCAATGTTCAAAAGAGCCAAAAAAATCTTACTAAGTCTTTCGACAACTTGGACTTTGCTACATGAGACTTGAAGCTGAGTGCTGTTTGGATATGCCTACCTTGCCCTTTATGTTTGCTTACCCTTGGTCTGTTTATAAAGCTCTGTACCATAAAGACTACAGGGTTGCCTGCTTTCCGAATGGCTTCCACAGCTTGTTCATGGCTTGCATCTCTGAGGTCCATTCCATCCACCTGCAATGGAAGGCCTCAGCTTAACATTTCAAGAAGCTACAGAATAAAAGAACAATTTGTGGATCTTGCGTCTTGAGGATCCTCCAATAGGTTCCTGGAACCTAGTGTTTTAGCATGTATAATACCTGAGACTACATTTAAGGCTGAGAAATTTACATCTGACCAGTAGACTTGTGGTTCTCAATTCTGGACATGGGTTTCTGAAACAGTAATCAGCTGGAGTGATGGGACTCTGCCTCTGCATTCCTTACACTGGTGAGCTGCACCTTGAAGTTAATAAACCAGCGTCAACAAAGATGTAATACAAGGACTAAAAATAAAAAAATAACAGGGACTAGCAGTGCAGTCTTCATTAGGAAAGTCGCAGTACTGACTTTCATCTTATTCATTACAGAGGAGTTTGGGAAGAGGTAAGTGATGCTTTATATATTTCTAAACTGGGAAACTTCAATTTAAAATAAAAATTCTGATATGCAGAAAAATCAGATTATAGTAAAGTTAGTTTTGTAAAAGAATCTGCAGTAGACATGATACGAGCTGGAAGCCAAGATACTGTGCTCATCTGTTAGTAATTCTTATAGGGACAGTTTGGAAGGAAGAGTGATTTTGTGACTTTTACTGATGATGGACTGTCCAGGTGATGATCAGCTCAATTAATACGCCATATGAGGAGAAAACAGTTTAAAAGGCCAAATGCTAATCCCACCAGAAAACTGGAGATCATATTGCCATTTTATCATTCCCAATTACCAAGTAAACTCAGAGTGGCCACAATTCTGCAAAAATCAATCAGTTATCCATGTTGGCATTGACCTGATTATCATCTTTCACGAATTACAAAGAAGGACTAATTCAGTTGAAAATCTCCCTCAAGTTGACACGTGGATGACAGAGTAGTTTTTTTGGTGTACATTGAAAATGACATTAAAGTCTTGTTTTTTGTAAAACAAATGTCAGTATTCCTGTCCACTGTGTGTTCATTACATTTCACGAGCGGGAAATGTAACAGGATGCTATGTACCTTTGCTCCAGTCCAGAGAAGACTACACTCAGAACAGAACACCACCCTGCGGATCTCTTCCTGCCTACCCTGCACACACTTCAGCCACTATCAGCACATGCACACTTCGGAATCCCAGCGTGGCAGAGGCCTGAGGTGTTCCTGTGTCATGGAAAAGCCTGAGCACAAGCCACACTAGCTCGTGACCAGTCATGCTGAATGGTGGATACTTTTTAACTCAGAAGTATTCTTTTTTTCAGTGTGAAAGGTGTATTTTAACTCAATACATTTAAACAATATTTGGAGACAAACTATGACCAATCTTTTCTGGAAATAAGTATAATAGCTTTTATTTTTCTATTTAAACTAAGGTGTGAATGTGATCTAAAATTGAAAATTTAGATGAAATTCTCAGAGAATTATTTCAAAGTATCTATATTTTCTTGTCACTGTTCCCCATAGATGAGCACCATGGGGAGTGAGGAGACAGGGCACTTGCTTTACTCTGAAATCCCAGTCTACTCCTTTGCTGGCTCTCAGAGAAACTCAATAAAGGAATAAATAATACATCCTCATTTCAAAGTCATAATTAATAAATACAACCTAAGCAATTATTGCACTTTAATGTGTAAGTTATATGGGTTTAGAAAATGATGCAATCAGTTGTATAAATACAATGATCATCACTAGTAAGGATGTTGTCTTCATTTTCAAATTGTCAATTTTAGTTTACTCTGTAAATTGAAAAATTCAGGTCAAGTACCTATTTTGCAGCATTTTAAATATGACCATATTTGGCTATTGCTCTGAAGGGACCAGCTTGTCCATCACCTGCTTGCCAGGCAGGTGTGACACCTTCTCTGTTGTGGGACACTGAGTGCCTGGCCCAGCACCTGACATGTGAGAGACCCTCCAGGAACAGCCATGGAGTCAATGGGCGTGCAACTCCTGTGAGAAGAGTCACTTAGAATATGAAAGGTATTGAGTACAAACGGATCGCATACTTCTGTGTCACATACAATGAAACACCTATGTGGGTCACATGCACACGTGTGCACACAGGTGCAAACAGGCAATGTCTTGGTGGTCAGTGTGCAAATGACTATCTGCACTGCAAGGAAAGCATTTACAGGAACAGTAAGCAAAAGTGTGGCATGAGAGATTCTGTGAAACATAAAGATGTATTTGGAGTAAAGTGTCATCCAATAAAGTTTTTCTACATTGAAATAATAATGATAAAGTATCTCTTAAAATACCTCACATTGGAGAACATAATTATAATATGAACATTCTATATATTCTATGTGTACACTACATGTTAGTCATAATTATATATAATTTAAAATTATATATACATAACCTTAAACAATTCAATTTTAGCTAAGAAATTTGTTTTATTCTTCCAAATAGATATAATTATTTTACCACGGGGCAAATGTTTTAAAAGTTGGTTGGCAGTAATTCTAAGCATCAGCTTCCACACTGAGATATGCAATGTGTCATCATATATACAAAAGAAAATTAAGGGTGTAAAGAAATTTTTTAACACACATACTCTTCTCTAACACAGTACAGTAACCACACAGAGATGGCAGCAGGCAGCAGAGGTAAAACTCCCTACAGAGAGTGCGCATGAAGGGTACCTCTATTATCCTGTCTCCGGGCTTCAAGGTGCCGTCCTTCCCGGCAGGACTGTCTTCAAGAACATGCTTGATGAAGATGCCCCGCATGACTTCACCACTGCTCAGCCGGCTCCCCATCCCTCGTCCACCAACAATGCTGATGCCCAAGGATTTGCCTGGTTCTCTCCACAGTTCAACCCTAAAACACAGAAATTGTTTAACTCAGAAGAAAATGCAGAAAAAAACTTCTTGATATGGGATTTTATGCCTTCTTGTATATGTCACCAAAGGCACTGACAAAAGAAAAAATGAATTAAAACATATCAAAATGAAAATCTCTGTATAAAAGACATTACCAACAGACTTAAAGACATCTGCAGAGATAAATAATATTTGATAATCACAATCTGGAAAGGGATTCATAGCTAGAATGAACAGAGGACTCTAAAGCTCAATTAGAAGAAACAAGTAGATTACAAAATTAACAAAGGGCTTAAATAGACATCGAAAAGAAGGCATATTCATGGTATGTAAACACATTAAAAGATGCTTACTATAACTAATCTGTACTAGTATAATCAACACACAATAAGATACTATCTCATGCCTATTAAAATTGCAACTACTGGGCCAGGGATTTAGCTCAGTGGTTCCAGCGCCTGTCTTGCAAGCGCAAGGACCCGAGTTCAATCCCCAGTAACCACACACAAGACTGGGTGTGGAGACTCATGCCCAGCAGCAATCAGTACCACATACCACAGTGCCGGGCATGGTGGCTCACGCCTGTAATCCCAGCACTCAGGAGGCAGAGGCAGGAGGATTGCTGTCATATGAGTTTGAGGCTGAGCTCACGGCTAGCCAGAACTACAAAGCAAGACCCTGTCTCAAAAAACCTAAAAAAAAAAAAAAAAAAAAAAAATTGCAACTACTTAAAAAGTAAACTAACAACCATTGCTGAGGACAGAGAGAAACTGGGAACCCATGTATCTGTGGTAGTAATGCAAAATGATACCATGTCATGGATGGTTAAAAACATATTTACCATATGATTCAATAACACGCTTCACGGTGCACACTCAAAAGAACTGGCTACACAGATATTTTGTACTCTTAGGATATAGAAATGCTTTCAATTCACAAAGGGTAGAAACAGCCAACATGCCCATCAAAATAACAACAAATGAAAGATAAAACACAATGGATTATTCATCCTTAAGAAGGAAGAAAATTATGAAAATATTTCAAGATAGATGAACTTTGAGGACACAATTTTAGGTGAAATGAAGGGTAAATGCCGTTATGAGCCCATGAATATGAGGCCCCACAGTAGTCAAATTCCCAGGAGGAACACACCAGCAGCCGCCAGACAGCAGGAGGAAGGTCAAGTGGGCCATTCTACCTTCTTGGGCACAGAGTCTCAGCTCTGCAAGATGATCAGAGCTCTGCAGATGGATGGTAATGTCTGCTGTAGAGCAACGTAAATGTTCTTAGTGGCAATGAACCACAGGTTCAAAATAATTGAAATTGTTAATAAACAGTTTTTAAATAATGGTATACCAGTTTTAAGATAAGATAGTTTAAAATACTTTTCTAATGATAGGCTTTGCAGGGCCTGATAAATACTAGTGTATTTATGCAGCTGATTTGTTATAAGTAAATATTGGACTCACACTCTAGCCTGGGGCACAGACCAATGTAAAAGTATCATTCTGCAGGAGCTTTAATATTACAGGCACTGAGTAATCAGTAAATTTAGCTCTGCTGACAGATGGTAGCTTCTAAGCTTAGCAGCCAAATCCAAGGAAGAACACTCCTGCATACGCTACATTAGAGGCTTGTCTTTGCAAAATCTTTCTTGCCACAGCAGACCTGTTCATTAATAGTCAGGGCATGAAGAGCAGTAGCTGACTAAATCCTACATAATCTGATCCCTCTTCTTCCCTAAACCACACTGTTCTCTCAAATCCAGCTCACATTCACCTCCTTCCTATTGCTTTACATTCATGGCATATGCTCCAGCCAGGGGCCTTCGGCCTCTGTCTGAATACATTCCCATGCCCAGAGAATAAGCAAATAATCCTGTATAATAATAACAAATATCTGCAAGATTGATGAATCAACCTGAAGCATGCATCTCGGAAAGAGGCAGGTATGTAAGAATAGGTGATTGGCAGTGAAGTGCTTGTCTGAGTTGAGGGAGACCAGTGTGTAAATCCTTACAGTCTGCTCCAGGTCTCATACAGAAACTGACGTTGACTCATGAGTTGAGAAGATAGCATGGTCAAATGTGCCCTTAGCACTAACACCCGAGCTACTCCCAAAGCATGGGAAGGCCAAAGATCGCTGACGACTGAACAGCAAAGACTAGGAATTAAATTGCATCACAGATAAAAGGGGAGGCTGACAATGAATCAGATAAACACATTTTTCCTCTGGAAATCTATCATCTTAGTAACTTTACCTATCGAGTTTTGAAGAATTAAACCATGATTTTATAAAATTTCCATGAATAAACTAGTTAAAATTCTGTTCATCATTTTCCCTCACTCTAGAAATTGTGTGAAAGAATAGAACCAAGGTCCTCTTCTGTTTCTTAAGGCATTTGCTAATGTATACTGCCAGAGCACACACACAGCAACTTCAGCTGCCACAGGTCCATTTGCAAGAAGCCAGAACACATAGGCAAAAATATCTACGTTTCTCTTAAAGGCAATGAATGAATGAATGAAATGATACATCTCTTGGACAATTTCTGGCGAGGTGATTTCTGGAATAAAACAAAAACCTAGCATTTAACAGTTAACATGTATCAAGGGCTCATGATGTATCATCCTTACTCTTTAAGTGGTTACATTTTACTCTCTAACCTGTTATTAGCCCCCATGCACAAAGAAATAAAAAAACTACAGAGAGATAAGGTAACCTGTGAATAGTAGCACCATATTCTCTTATAGGAATCTGGCACAGTTAGCAGCATTTTAAACAGGCTGCCTAGAACTAAAAGATGTGGGTCCTCAGCTCTGGAGAGAATAGCGCAGAAAGAGCTGCTAAGTGGCCAGAGCACTGAGGGAGCAGGCTCCTACTCGTGACAGAGCACGCTAAACAGTGTGGGGAAAGGGAGTGAGCATCTATGAAAGGAAGATGTGCGGAGTATTTTCACTTCAGTTAATTTCACAGAAAAAATGTGTGTATTTCTACAGCTTTATATATAGGTTTAAAAAGAATGAAATTCAGAAAGGCAAAACTAAAACATAGCACCGAGGTGACATTTTCTAGGCAATGAACTAAGTTTCAGAGTTCAAGCCTTACCCTAGTTCACCTCTTACCACAGCATTCAGTGTGATAATGCGTAACTTGCTTAGTCTATGAAATAGTGTCAATAAAGGCCTCTACATTACAGAGTCGCATGATGATTATGTTACTCCAAAACCCCAAATACATATTGAGCAGTGGTACATGGTAAGTAGCCAGCAGACTTGGTGTGATGATGATGATGGCTCTCTTTCAGGGGTCTAACAAATGAGCCAATGTGCACCCATCTCATTAACCCAGTGAGGCTTTGTTTATTAAGATATGGTGCCACTCTTCAGACATCAGATTGACAAGACATTTTATAAAAAATGCCTGTTATGTGGTTACAAGAGGCTGGGGAAAGAGGAACTTTCTTTCAAAGGGAACACAAAAATAAAGTTTGCTATAATTACACACAAAAATAATACTATTTTAGAGTTTTAAAATTAACACTTTGCTGAAATGCATTCTCTATTTCCACATAAAGTAAACACATGTTGATTTTATGAATGGAAAAATTTTATTTACCAAAAAACTCTGGTGATTCTGTTATGTTTCTTCATTATATCTATGAATGCCCCTAAACACTAATACATCACTTCTATGTACATCAGTGAGCGCAGGTTATTTTGTTCAGGAGGAATAGGAAGCTTCAAACATTTTCTCTATATAAAGTAGTTACTACTTTTAAAGAAGCCTCTTGGGCGGAGGCACTCAGGAGTCCTAAAGTACACTCTTTCTCTTAAGAAAAGTCCACTGTGATTCCTGCATTCAAAGCCTCCTCTTTGCCTAGGAATAGTGCTCAAGCCAGTATTACAACAGGCAGGCCCACACGGTTCAGAGCTCACTTGAAGGGTCTCAGCTGTGTTCTCTGAGTCCCCCACAAGTCCACAAGGTTCTATTACTGGTCTTCTTTTAGTAGCCAAGCTCTCAAGACAAAGAGGAAATACATTGGTCTTAGAAGATGTCAGAGCTCTTACTGATCCCAGTCTTTCTGCATACTGCTTTCTACAAACTGTTCCTTCCTTCTACTACTATGTTGTTCTTAAAACTGAGCAATTATTCTTTTTCCTGTCATTCCTGCCCAACAAAATTCATGTTAAATTATGACCATCTGTTACAAAAATCATTTCATCTAACTTAATTCTGCCTCAATCTACAACTACATAAGACACATAACACCTCAGAGCTGCCCCACTAGCACTTATATTATGTTCTCAATGTGGGCAGAGCTTTGGGTAGATTGAACTCTTTTTTAAAAACAGGCTGGATAGTGTAAGAAGTTCAAATTCAAAACTCATTTTGGATGGCTGGAAATGCTGTTTCTTTGACAGCAACATAAAATGTTTTCTATATTTTGAAAATGTTTAAATAGAAAGACTGCAGGGTAAAGTTAAGTTTTGATTAGGGAAAATATCATCAAGCTATCTTCCATCTCTAGAGTATCTTTTTTACTCATTGGGTAGCAAATGCTGATGTGAAGAACAAAGAAACTTCATAATTGTTACATTCAGGTCAGTTTTGAGGAATGTCAAATGATCACTAAAATTTTACAGTTAATGCAAAATGTCTTATGTCATTTTTGATCATTTCCTGTGTCTCATTAGTTTGCCTAGAGGAGTGTGTAGCCAGTCCTTGAGGTGGGATTTCTGCTTCATGTTTACTTCCAGTTACTCACAAGTCACAGACTTGAAGCTCAATGGTGTCCTATCAAACTTAAGGGCATTTACTCAGTGTGACCATGGTAACGTTCCACAGCAGTCACACCCTCATTTTGGAACAAAATGCTCAAGGAGGAAAGGTCTGCTTCAGCTCACAGTTCCAGTCCATGTTTGGCAAGCTCACAAAGCAACAGTACGGTGGAAGGACTCGGGCACAGCAAAGCTGCCTATGCCAAGGTGGCCGGAGGCAGAGAAGGGAGGATCCCGAGAGGGAGACACATCACCTCTTCCATGAGGGCCCTGCCTCCAGCAGCATACGCTGCCTCTGAACCCTCATGGCGATTCCAGTAAGGGCAGCAGCACTGTAGTCCTGATCTCCTTCCACAAGGCTTCTGGGGGAGATTCTGAATCTGACTGTAACATTCCTCAGAGATTCATGGAGATGGATCCAAGAATATTCAGGAAAGGCATTTTCTCCCTTATATGTGGAATTGGTACTGGATAGAGCATGGTCTAGGATAAATGAACTTTCAACCACAAAGTGGCTTACACACAGGGACACATGTGTTTTAAATATGTATTTCAATATCTACTTTCTACAAATGCCAAATGAAATTTAAATGATATTAGATCTAAAATAAAACCATCCAGAAATTATGTACTCCGACTACCTATGCATAATTTTCTCTAATTTTATTTATTCTATACTACGTGCCAGGTCACTGCACAGTTAGTTTTAACTCCATGATAAACATTATTTTCTTCACTGTACACAAGAAGAATTATGGGGTTAGGAATATTTAATAACTTGCTCAAATCACAAGTAGAAAGCTGAAATCCAATACTTGAAATTATACTTCCCTGCCTTTAAAGACATAGATCCCTTGAGTGGGCAGAAGACAGAAATCCTCCTCACCTCCGGGGCTGATTCCAGCTGCTGTACGCTGCATTCTGGAGCTCACTCTCTTCTCCTTCTCCCTCTTCTCGCTCTGGTAGTTCTGGGATGTCTCTGGTTAAAAGAGTTTCTCAGTGAATACTACACACAATACTGTCATACACGTACTTAACTGTTGGTGAGACAATCCACTTTCTATTTTCCCTATACCCGGGCAAGATATATATCTTTTTATAGCAGAGGGGGAAAAATCAAACCAAATAAAGTAAGATCCTTATATTATATTCAGTTAAGCCGAGCAGTGTGGAAATATAACTGAACACTGAATCTAGTCTAGCCTCTTTGCTTCCTGATAAAGCATGGGAGAATAAAGGAAAAAGGCAATAAATACTGAAATTTTATGGAAGAATTTAAGAAATATTTCTTAAATTCCTAAACATGCCGGGAAAACCAGAGGTACAGTGCAGGTTGTAAGTACACACAGCTCTACTCCCTGCCTTCAGGCAGCCAGGTAGCAGGGTGAGAGGAGTCGAGCATATCCACCAGGAAGGAGACCATGATGACCCCTTGACCTGTGAAGAAAGACCAGATGCTCTTCTGTTCTGGCTCCACCTATCCAGAGGGCCCAGAGGCAGAAACTACTTCAAAGTATACTTTCTGTTTTTGTAATAAGTCACATTTTACCAGCCATATAAAAAAATGTGTCATTGACTGACGTTAAATACAACTGTATAATTTTACCAAAAACTATTTTGTTTTTCCAAAGGTATACCTTGTATTAAGACACTGAAATGTAGGCGAGGATGGCTAAAAACTGAAATAATCAAAAGAAGTAAATGTTCAAATTATAACCATTCTTCACAGATGGAAATATTGAGCACTCTTAAATTCTATCATCTTTACACTTGAGATTAGAAGTCACTTAATCCCTTCATCTGTATTAGAATGTGGTCACATGTCTGGCGAGGAGTGGTCCAGGCTCCCTGGAACATCTCACCCTATCTTTGGCCTCAGTGATAGTGGAGGAAAAAGAATGTTAGAAGGAGCTCTCCTTGCGAGTACCAGTGCAGACACGAGGAATGAGGCTGGCTCAGCCTGACAATAAGGCACACAGGTTCCAAGAAAGGGGCAGGGCTCCAAAAATGCTGCCGGGAAGTTCGTTAAGAAAGTCCTTATCCAGGGCATGAAGGCAGAGAGGGAGAAATGCTTAGAACTCTGGAAATATAACTGGAAAAGATATGATGGCAAAAGGAAGCCTGGAATTAGAATTAGGGGGAGTAACAATATTCAGGGATGGACATGAGATAGGAAGGGGTATTATCTAAAGCCCAGCCTGGGAGCTACTCAGAAACACTCTACGTCAGACTGCCCACAGCTCTGCTTTTCATCAATGAGAAGACAAACACCCTCCATGACCTGAAAAATAAATCCTATTCTCTTCAAATTATTTCAAAATCGTGAATCCTTTCACTGACCCAGGCAAGCTGTTCTAAATGGACAGACCATCCTGTATCTGTTTTAGAGTATGGTTGCTGAACTCAAGGGCCATGTGCTCTTTAGAGAAAATGGACTGATTTGTCAAGTCTATGCTCATTCAGCCAAGAATTAAATATATTTTCCTCAGTGTTAAACTGCTAACAACCCGAGACATTTGTATCATGTGTATCAACTATTGTCACTATTTACAGCTGCACATGTGTCTAAGCAAAGTAACTGGACAGAGTCCCACAGTCTTACCACAGAACCTGAGCTCTCAACTTCCGTGTTCTGTTGTCATTTTTATGTAGCTCACATTTTTATACATTTATGCAATGCTTCTTAGAGATTCAGTGTTTAAGAACAAGAGTCCAACTGTTTTCACTTTGAGTGTCACTCGATACTATAAGACTTGGGCAACTTCCTTTTCACCACAGATTGTTTTACTCTATGTTAAGCAGTTGATATTAATAGCAAACATAATTTTTGTATGGTAAAGCAGCAACTCAGCATTAGACAGTTAAGGGCTTCTCCCTTCCATGCTGCAAGACAAGCACAGTGGTGAAAGTGGTTCCTTCTAATCAGTAACTTTTGAGTGTTTTAAGGCCCCAGAACTTGAGAAGATCAAGATATTACTTGGTGTAATTAGACCATTTGAAACACTGTAGGAGGACATTGGAATGTTGTTTCAATACTTCATTAGTTATCCTCAAAATGGGGCAAGAAGCACTAACAAACCATAATCAATTAATGCTATTAATCTTGGGACAGAAATTCTATAATGCAGTGTGGCTAAGGTTCGCACAGAATGGAGTATTCATTCTCCCATAAACTTCATGAGGCCCCAAACACTGTAATATTCCCTCCTTTATTAAACACATAGCATGCCTTTCCTTTTCCTAATACTGAAATTTGTGAGGAAGCAATAATTCAGTATCATGATCCTTCCAAGGTCACTGGAGTAGTCTGGGATGTTCTGATAGGAATGGCAGAACTTTTGCTCTACAGGATGCTAAAAAAAACTTGGTATTCAATTATCACTGCAACTGAAAAAAAACTGCAACTGAGAGTATAATGGTACATTCATTACAGAACAGCCAGCATTCTATTTCAAGCAGATGTTCAACTCAACACTCTTTAGAAGAGTAAAAAAATATGTACTATAATGTTTAAACACGTACATATGTTTAATAAAATTTTAGAAGATGCCTTTGATAATTATGTTAAAAGAGGTGAAAGAATTAAAAATTATTTTAATATCTTGATTTGAATATTCATTTTCCCCAAATTCTTCAGATTTTATAACAATTAATTAAGTAGTAAGGAGAATATGTTTAAAACTCAGGAAGAAGAAGAGCAATTTACACTTTTACTTACTTTCTCTGATTTTGATTCAAAATCCTCTTTACAATGTATTATATTCACTGTAGTGGATTTAATGTCTCACTTACCTGCCAGTGTATGAAGAAAAAATATCCAATGCCATCATTCCTCCAGATTGTTGCCCCAAACTTATTCTGAACTCCTCCAAATGTTCTGCAGGCACATAAGTAAGTCTGGAGCAAAACAATTCATGAGAGAAAAGAGAAGGAAAGATTTGCCTGTTAAGAAAAACCTCCAACATAGAGAAAAATACTCCTCTCATGCCTACATTTTTATACAATTCATTTAATCAGCACACTCACCAAACAACTCAAATTTCAAAAGGTAAAAAGACTCGTTTGCAAAAATAAATGAAATTAAATTTCTAAATACTGCTAATAAACTCTGCTTAGTAATAATGATATACAGAGAAAGCAGCTGTAATTTATATTGAATATATATATATCTCCAAATAAGAAAAGTAACACATTTTTTGTATGAGGAAGATCCATCCATCTTAGAATACTAAGGCAGTGGCTCATGGTAGAGTACTTCCCAAGCTTATGTAAAGTCCAAAGTTTAATTTCCAAACACTAAATAATAATAATAATAATATCCATTATGGACAAATTGTCAACAGAAACATTAATGTTGTCCAAAGATACCTGAGTTCCCTAAAAGAAACAAAATAAGAATATTCTATTACAATGTTGGGTATCACATATTACCTTACCTTTCCCAAAGCATATAATTCATCATTAGCATCAAACATTACTAATAAATTTGTTAGTTCTATTAAATTATGAACTCGCAAGTTTGAAATTAAACCACACAAGTGTAAAGGCACAGTTACTAATTGGTAGCAACTGCTTGTGTTTATTTCTACTTCAAAGAAAGACATGCTGTTTACATTCCAAAGTCCATTTAGTACTGACTGAAAGTCTAATGTCTGTTTGGAGGAAGCAGTGTGATGGATATGGAATAAGCCACAGTGTTTGAAACATGATGTGTGAAAGTTATGGCTGTCTTAAAAGCTTATTTACACTGCTCATACATGTTTTAAGTTGGCTGATGAAGAAACAATATTGGATGAACAGGAGGGCAAAAGAAATACTATGACTGAGGTCAGTTTGTCTCTTTTTGCAGCTAAGAAAAAAGTATGTATATAACATGCTCAGTGTAGAAATCATAAATACTATTATTTAAATCCATAATTTATCCATTAAATGATTCTATCAAACCTCAGCATTATAAGGTAAAGATACAATGCTGTCTTTCATGAAAGAAAATGCAAATTATACCAATGAGATCATTTTGGAAGGAAGATAGATGATTTCAGATGTACTTGTGACTCCACAGAAAACATTCAGTCTTTCACTTCTGCAAGTGTGAGGCCTCGGGTTAGGGCTCTGCTATCAAGAGTGTGACTTTTTTCCCAGGGCAATGTGGGCTGAAATGCCCTGCAGAAACATAAGGCTGTGCTCTCGCAGGGCGCGGGATCTCTGAATCATGCCCCTGAGTCCTGCAAACATGTAGACCCTGTCAAATCTTTGTATGGCACATAAGGACCAAAAGCGATGCAAAAACACAGAATAGTGGCTCAGCAGGGTCAGAGAGTTCCATTCTCACTCTGGCACCTTCCCTAAGACCTTACAAAAAATGCTGAGCAGTGGATCTGCTGTATCCCTTCAAAATTAATGAATCAAATATGTACAATACATTATGTCAGGAAGAGAACTGTAATTTACACAAAGAAAATTAAGATAAGCCTAAAACCTGAAAAGACTATTTCAGAAAAGTAGTATTATTTTTGAAGAGGTAGGGAAACTTGTATAAATAAAAAAAAAATTAAAATCAGGAAATGGTGAGGGGTCAAAGGGAGGACACAGAAGCAAAAATATTAAGTACAAACTATTCAGTTTTTAAAATGGATCAAGAAAGTAAAGGTGTTTCTTTCCCAATATGGTAAATTAGTTTTCTTCTACATCTGCTTAAAGCTGTTTTTCTTTTACCAAAAGGGTAGGGAGTAGGGGATTTTACAAATATTTTTCTGATAATTTGCTAGCAGTGAGAAGTCAGTTTACAAATATTTCACACAATGTATACAGGGTGGCTGCAGAGCACACATCCAATCACGCAACAGTGCACGCACAGACTCCAGGGCTCATTTCATCACAGGACTGCACAAAACCTCCAAATCTCAACCTGAGGGAATGAAATCTGAGTGGCTAACTTCATAAACGCACCGGACTGGTGTTAAAGTTGTACTATGAATTCTGAAATATAACTAACCTTTTGTTACACATGGAGTAGAAGAGAAAGGATCCCATTAGTGATGCCAAAATGTAAAACAGCAATTAATCCAGAGACCACGCCTACCCACACAAGCAGGATCCCTCTCTTACAAACAAGTCTAAAAATATTAGTGTTGGAAAAATTGATTTTCAAACCTATTCCCAGTCATCACTACAGTGTGAAATGTAACAATCTCCTAGTTTTGCTGGAATGCACGTTCTTATATAAGTGAAGGACAAAAGCCAAAATGTATGTGCTCCCTGTCTATCTGAATCTAGCCCTACACTGGAATGTTACAAAAGCATGAAACGGTTTTCACAGACAAGTGGTAACACACAGCCATAATGAGCTTCTGAGTCGCCGATACTCACACATGAGAGGGGGCTCGCTCGTCAGCAGGTGCTGCAGAGAATCTAGAATGTGAAGCATACGTCATGGCATTTTTTTACAATGGTGTTAACAAATGTCAATGTCTCGTGCAGAGTGTGAGATGCATACATATGTAGATAAAAGTGGGCGCTCCTGGTTGGCTTTTCTTCATTTCCACCTCCCTCTCCTCTACACCTCCCCCAGAAAAGCATCTGCTCTTTACTGGTGTCTATAGCAATGATTATTAACAAGCAAGGAAAAAAATGTAATTGCAATCAATCTTTTATTCCTTGATCAGGAATTCATCGCACACGTTAGGTTAAGGCAGGTGAATTCTCATTCAGCTCAGTAATTATCTGGCAGATGTTCTAAGCAGCTGCTTCTAAGCACAAAACCCCTGCTATTATTACAAAAATGAAAGAGCTTCTGGCAAGGTGGAGTGAGAAGTGAAACAGAATGCATTCTGGCAGGACTTCACATCTGGCTGTCCCACAGAAAATCATAAAACCTGGAACTTAAACTGGCTGTTCTCGAACTCCTGAAACTCAGTTTATATATCCAGGCATGTACAAATGCATGTGTGTATGTGCACGTGCGCGTGCACACACACACAGTTCCTAGGTATCTATGGCAATAAGGAAACCGAACGCATTGTCTGTAAAAGCAATGCTTTCCCTATAACCAACCAGTTATGTAGCTGAGCCAGAGTCTTTATGTTCCCGCAATACTCCTCTCTACTAGCACTTCACAGGAAGCCAGTTTATAATAAGAAACAGAGAACATTATGTGCATGGAGATCAAAGCCAAACAACGAGTACAAAACTTGACAGAGAACGTGTTACAGCTCCACTCAGAGTAATGAAACAACTGGACTATCCTTTTGGGAGGACTATTCACACAGCTTTCGGGATGATCTAAACCTTCACTTCCTCAAAGCCAAGTAACAGAAAGGAATGAGGTGCAAACCAGTATGCGCAGAAGCCAGGAAGCCTGCTGCTCAGCCTCAGCCAGTCTAAATGGCTGTGCGTCTCATCATCAGTGCCTTTCTAACAGAAAGCAGTGTGTGACTCCATCAGTCAAGCTGCAACCATCTGAATCAGGTCGTCAGTGGGACACTGAAGAAAGCAAACTGCTCTGTGGGTGCACCGTGTGAGTGGGTGTGTTTGCCTGTCCATCTACGGATGTGCACTGGTGATATAAAAGAGAGACTGACTGGTTGACTTCTGGAGGAGGGCGAGTTTTAGGATTCTTCTTTGGTAATGTAAAATTCTACAGTACATTTTGTCTTCTGAGATATTAAAGCAAGTACTTGTGAAGCTATTTTCAGAAGTCATTCGAGGTCATAATAAAGTCACTGGCAGTATAAATGGTTAAGGGGCCAACACACGTGCACACACAAATAGAACAAAGGCAAGGGTGGAAGACCTTCTGAGCTTAAAAATGTACCTTAGAACCTTCTCTAGAACTGACTTGATGCATGACTATATCAAATTAAAGTCACATGGTTTCAGTCAGTGTTTGGCCACCTTATAATTTATGCAGGACACTAAAACTCAGAAGTAAGGCTAGTACCATGCACTGAATCTGGTGTTCAGAGGGCCAAAGACTGGGCAAGAGGATCTGAGTCAGCACACACAGGACAACACAGGCATGCTAACACCACAAGTTACGTAATCAGGGACGAGAGTGTCTCCATGCACACGCTGTGTAATCTGGGTCGGCTAAAGCCCTTGCACTGGAAGTCTCCACGTGGATCTACATCATTTATCTTTTAAGGAAAAGGAAGTGAGGAAAGTACTTAAAGTTCCCACTTCATACAAGAGGGGTTGAAATTTTAATGATGTTTCACCTGTACCTTATCATCACAAGATAATTCAGGAACAATGACATGATCAGATTATCTGTTTAGTTATAAAAGTCAAAAATGCATCCAAAAACATAAATGACATTGGTGAAGACTCTGCCTAAAAATATTTTACATAAGATGGCAAAAACCACTTAAAATGGTATATGCTTTTGTTTTGGCTTTTTATTGATAGCAGAATGAAAAACGGGTTTTAAATGTAGTTTTCCTCACTGAGCACTAGCAACATGGGCTTGCAAAAGAACCAGTAACAAAGAACATCATCAGTAAAGTAACATTAATACAAAGGTGTCCTTTACAATTTAAGGGAGACAATGTTTCCCTGAGCTCTCATTTTGTGACTTTATCCCTTTTATATTCAATGATTGATGTTACAAGGACATGGATGAAGAGTGATAATGAAGTATGCACTCATTTTTACGATGGTTCAAGGAATATTTAGGGACTTAAAAACATGTATTAATGCGATTTTAGAACACTACGGGATTACAGAAGTTTGAAGCACCTTATGACAAAATATCCTATAAGACCTATAAACAGAAAACACCAAACATAGTGTCATGAAGTAGTTTTAAAAAGGGTAAATGACAAGTCAGAAAGGTACTGTTCTACATAGACTTTTTCACAGTTGGCCCTTATAGGACTTGCTTGGTTTTGAAATTCACACAGGTCAATTAGGTAGTATACAATATTTTACACTGAGATCAACTCAAACATTTCTGTAAGGACCAATGAATGGATGTTCCAGTTCTGTGAAAGATGTCTCACATCTATAGTTGTTACAGGAATCACCGGAGAAGTAAAATTAAAATCACAAAGCCATGTTGTTTTCAAATTTTCAACAATGTGATAGTCTTAAAGAGAATATATTTACAATCAAGTACTCTTCAAATGAATTAATTCTGGAGTAATATGTGTTATATAAATATATAGTAACTTTTGCACATAAAACAGAAATATCCACTTAAAGTGGTATTTTGATCAATTCATTAAAATTCTTAAATTTCACAAGCCAAACTGAGGTCCATATGGTACATACTTTATGTCCGGACCAATAAGAGAATGTCTTCTTAACACAGCCCGTGCCTGGGCACTGGTTAGACTGACGGTAGACTCCTCATTAATGGACAGGATGCAGTCCCCAACAGCAATCCGGCCATCTCGGCTAATGGCACCTCCATGAATAATGCTTCGAACAATCATTCCCAAGCCATCCTTATTAGAACTGACAGTCATCCCTACAGGAAAAGAAGAACGCAGATGTAGATTAAGTAGATGATACTTTAATTTATTTAATAATCACCAAAGATTTGTAGATTAAAAGAGTATGCTTAACAGTTTTGTTAATGAAACAGAAAAGGAAAAAGTTTTCTAAAAGAAAATATTTTAAATTAATTTTAATATATCTGTGAAACTGGAGATGAAAATATTCCATGCTTAATATATTAGAAGAAGTACTATATACTGTAGAGTGAATGTAGTTCAGAATATCTGATGTGATGTCTTCTCAAACAGATAACTTTCTTAGGGAGAATATCATAACAATACCAGATAATTTTGTAGAGGCAATTTATCTCTTATATGTAAGAGAATAATAACAACTATAAATGGAAAATTACTCCTACAAATTTAGAAATTGTCTACTCTTATCTTATTCTAGGTCATTTGTTCATTCACAGTCCATTTGCAATATAGTTGGTATTTGCCAACTATAATCTATGTTGCTCAAGACAGAAAAAATGTGCATGGTGTAAAATTCCAAATATCCTGAGGCCTATATTCAACTCATTCCTCATGGCTATTGCAATATTTGAGTATACAATGTTCTGTTGACCTGAACTATAATAGGAACTCAATTTTACTTTATTCTCATTTTTATCTCTGCATTCAATGAGGCTCCCAGTCTGGGTAGTCAATGGACTTCTTGATATATCCATTGGATGTCTCACAGGAAATGCTGCCTTAGTAAATATAAAGCCAATCATTTTCACCTCATCTTATTTCTTCATTTGTCTTCACTTTTTTTGGTAAATATTGCTACTATACTGCCCTCCATTATTCAAAAGAGAAATACCAGTGTTATTCCTGACTAGGGCTTTTCTTTAACCTTCTATATTTAACTCCAAATCGGCAGCTGTTATTTTTACCTCCAGACTTTACAATGAAGCAATTTACTTTTCTCCATTTTCACATGAACCCTAGATTGAGACATCACACTCTACTCCAACTTTTCCAGAAGTCTCCTAACTGATCACTTGCCCTCCAAAGTTATCCCAGCCAATGTATTTCTCCTGTGGCAGGTAGTCAGACATTCAAATAAGAATAATCCCATCTCATGAGTAATTGTTTGAAATCCTTCAAATTTTCTTTTATGCTGATATACAACATACTAGCCTGGCACAACTTATAGGGCAGTATTGACCAACATATACCCTACTTTGGGTCATAGTGTCCTTGGCTCTCTGAGTTAATGGTTTTGTTCTTGTTTTTATGTTTTGCAGTACCAATGACTGAAATCACCACCTTGCACTTGCAAGGCAGGCAGCAGCGCCACTAAGCTAAATCCCCAGACCCCTCGGCTCCTTGAATTCCCAGACACAAAGCCTTTTAAAAATATATTCCATCTTTTATTTTGGAGTCCTTCCCTCTACCTTCCTTTTGCAGTTCTTATTCAACTCCCTATTATTATTTAATGGATTTTCCTTTAAAAATCTGCTCAAAAAGCACTGAATTAATGTTTCTTTCATACTCTAACCTTACTTTATTCCTTCAAGATATAAAATGTTTAAAATTGTTTCACTTACTATGAAGTACTAAAATGTTCTTCCAAATCAAGATTATATAACTAAGCAAGATTAGAAGAGATATAAAGCTATCATTTTTTAAAAACTGAAAAAAATCAGATTCCTTTTTAAGTCTTTATATATTTAAATAATAAAGACTATCTAAATATTTATACTAATTATTTTAAATTATACAGGCTATTTCAAACATTTTTTCTTAGGTCAGGGATTTAGCTCAGTGGTTTCAGCACCTGCCTTTCAAGCACAAGGGCCCAGGTTCAATCCCTGTAGCCACACAATGTCAGGTGGGGAGACTCATGCTCAGCAGCAATCAGTACCACATACTACAGTGCTGGGCATGATGGATCATGCCTGTAATCCCAGCACTCAGGAGGCAGAAGCAAGAGGATTGCTGAGTTCGAAGCTGAGTTCAGGACCAGCCTGAACTACAAAATGAGACCCTGTCTCAAAACAATATATAATTTGAGCCCAATATTTCATGCATAGATATCCAGACTTTTGGTTATTATTTTCTGATAGAAATGAAACATAATCAAATATATTTTAAATATTCAATTAAAACTCACTTTAATGATTTTTAAATGTATTACTATTAAGACACTTCTGTCAGTAAAAGTGCAAACAAGTATAGATACTATTTTATCTCAGGTATGTTTCTTATCGGCAAATAGGATGGCTCTGTACTGTTTTCAGAGATACTAAGTTTGCCCTGACAGGCACTCTTCCCATGAAGATTCACCAAACAACTTTAAAAACTATGTTAAAATCCAAAAATGAGACTATGAAACATAGTTTAATCAAGTGTTTCGTACTGTGAATCTAAGACATTGCCTTGTTCTCATTACTGTCATACAACCAGCATTAAAGCAAGCCACAGACACGCAGCACGTTATCAGGAACTGTGTTCACCATGACCTCTGAATTCATTCTAAATGGCATATTTAAGTCATGACTTTGTTAACCACTCATACTACTAGTGTGCTGGAAGGTCATACTGACCATATAAATCAGGTGGTTAGGTTAGCTAATATTTTCCTTACCACTAAATGACAACTTATAGGATTAAACAATTTGAAGGTAACATCCACTAACTAGGTTTTGGTTGTTACTAGTATGCTATCTGAAACCGAGGGAGTATTTGGAAGGAGAGAAGTACAGTAGAATAGTCCAAGTCATGCCTCAGGGAACCCAAGAACTGGTTACAAATCTAAATTCTGCTATTCTATTTAGCATGGCCTTGGACAGCTGTCTTAGTCTTACCCAGGGTTTCAGTTCACTTATCTGTAAAACGGGTCAATAATGTCTACTATTAGCATCGTTTAAGGGACTGAGACACATACAAGGAGTGCCTTTCAAGTAGCTGGGACCAAGTACTCAATATTAAGTCTAGTCGAAAAAATAAAAAAATAAAACTCAGAAGATATATTTAAAGTTCGTGTCTACCCCAAACTGAAGTACACTACTTTCTAAAGGCTAACTGCAAATCTTAATTCAGCCTCAAAATGAAGCTCATTATTGTAATAATCACAGGGTGTCTTTGGTTAAATCCACTGTTCTGAGTGTAAGAATCAGACACAGTCAGGTCTGAGTCCTGAGTGCTGCAAGGACTGAGCACTTCCTGAGTCTGTCTGTACGTCTGTGCCCATGACTGCAGGAAATGCACCATGTTCCCTTCCTTTCCCCTAAAACTTTTGCTTTTTAGCTTCAAACTTTAATAAAACACAAGTACCCCAATAAACTACACACATACACAAAGTTAAGATTAGGTATTTTTACAGGTCGGTGTAGGCATGTTTACATATGTGTGTATCTGTATCTAAGATCCCCATCCTAATCTTGACATGATTACAAAAAAGTCTGAGTAAGCCATGAAATCAAAATATGTGGATTATGGAAGATTTTACAGAAGCTTATCATTTCTTAATAATTTCTTTTTCTGGACATGTCTAAAGAAAAGAAAAAAAAATACCCAGACAGCTAAACCTGCAAGTCTGACATAGTTCATTAAAAGGAGCCGAGGGGTCTAAGACAATGAGCTCACTGAGCTCTGTGCAACATGATTTTATCAACACAACGCCAGACACTAAAGTTTTAAAAATACTTTTTATCACACTTGTTATTATTTCAAGTTGTCAAAACAACATCTCCCTATATTAAAGCTTAAATGATGCCATAACTGAATTATATTAATGTTTTACAGATTTTTAAGTTTTTGTATGATTCCTTTATAAAGTATAGTTATTCTACTAATGCTAGAAATCTGAATGTTGCATGTCTACAGCCAGAAGAAAACGGAGAAATGTTCTTTCCACAGTTTATTATGACTTCGAACTATACAATGCTACAGGAACCTCACAAGGTAACAAACAGCCACGGTCAAAGTGCTATAAATATTGTAGCTATGCAAAGAAACTTGAACGGAAATGAAGCAAAAGGAAAAACGAAGTTACACTTTAACATTACAATTTGGGCAGTTAATTGAAGAAGCTATGATCACACCTAAATGTTTATCCTCACAAAACAATTGTACGGCCTCTTTTATATCTTAATTTTTAAATCAAGCTTGAAATTTAAATGGATTTTCAGATAGGACAGAAAGGAAAGACATTTCTTCCTTCCACTGTTTGTCCCTGAGATTTTACTTAACTTATTCTGATACATGCTACAGGAGTGAATTTTAAAGATACTATGCTCAGTGAAATAAGCTAGTATTAATGGACAAATATTGCAAGATTCCCACTTACATGATTTAACTAATCAAAATCATTTGGATAGTAGAGTGATGGCTGACAGTGACAGAGGAAGAAAGGAACAGGCAAGGAAATACTTAATACAGAATTTTACTGAGGGAGATGAAAAAATTCTGGAGATGGTTAGTGATGCTGAGGCAACTCTGAGTGTATTTAGGGCTGTGTAATATATCTTTTTTTAAAAAAAAGACTTGAATCTTTATTGGTACATTTATATACATGCCATGATCACAGTCAACATTTTTTCCCATTCCCCTTGTGTAATATATCTTACAATGACAAAATGGTCAGTTTTATGTTATGTACAATGTACTACAATTAAAAATGTATGTTGACATATTAACAGAATAAACAAAATATTCATGTAATCACCTCCATTAATAAAGAAAATACTTGACAAAATTCTACAGTTCAGTAAAGATAAGTGAGCAATCTAAACAGACTATAAAATCACATGAATTTAAACTATGGCTCCTACAAACAGCTTCTTGACATCTTCAGTCTAATTTAGCAACTATGATGGAATGATCTTAATACAAAGGATCACGCCACATTTCTGTCTTCCTCCATCTGCCTATAGACGGTTACCAAAGAAGTTCTACATCTTGGAGTCTCTACCTATTCTTCTCTGACCTTCCACTGTGTTTTGCCAATCAACCTACATTTTTCACTCATACCAAGTATGTTTGGGAAGGCTTTGATTCTGTCTGTTTTCTCTCTGTCACATTCCAACTTTTTCTAGTTCTGTATCTATCACAGAAATGTACTCTTTAGAACCTAAGTCAAACATCTCCTCCTCTTTACAAATTTTCTAAATTCTTTTACATGCAAAAAAGTAGGATTAGCTAGTCTCTCTCAATATTTCAATATTTGTTTTTGAAATTTACTTTACTGGTGCATTTTATACATGCATTAAGATCATATTATTCTTGATTTAGCAGCTGGTGCCACCTGCCTGCCCATCAGCAGCAGGGTGGCCCATAACAGCGATGGCCAGTTCCAGATAACCATGGACAGCTGAATTACCCTCATTTAGAGCTCTAAGAGATGGTGGCAGCACAGAAAGGCTTGAGGCCCACTGGGAAAGTGAAGAGAGCGGCTGTAGTAGCAGCTGCAGAATATAGCAGGTGGCGAGTGCCTGGAATCAGTCCCTACTACAGGAACTATTCAGAGTTCACACCTATGGAGGTCAGGGAGCCCACTTCCGGCCTCAAAGCCAGATGCTACTGTGGATCTCAGTGAACTACCACTGCCTTGCTGAGATTAAGTGACTCAGATCTGTATGCTGCTGTCCATGTTATCGGAGGGTAAGAGACACACCTTGAAAGGTATCTTTTTATTTATTTTTGACTCTCCTCTCCTTCACTTCCTCCCTCTCTTGCTCCTACTTTCTTCCTATTTTGTTTTTTCACAATTGTTCCTATTTTTATATGTGAAGTTTCTCATTCTCCAGTTACTATTAGTTTGTTCTGTTCTTGCTTTTCGATTGTTCTCTTTCTTCCTCTTGTCTTCATCAGTTTTCCTAAGTTTACATGATCTTCCTGTGATGTCTATCCCTTTTACTACCTTCCCCCTCCTTCTCTATCCTCACTCCAACTCCTTCTAAGCTTCTTCCCAGATGGTAAATTCACTAACTGAAAGGCTTATTCATGGCAAACATTTCCATTTGTTCCTAGGTTTTCATATAAAACCACAAGTCTGGTTCATGCAGTTAAAAGATGACAGATAAATAGTTACCACAATTCGTCACTTTCTAAGCTGTGTTTGATCTTGTTGTTGGTGCTGTTCTATTACTTTGGCCAAGGTGACACGATTGCTCTAGTCAGTTATTCTTCCTGGTATGACAAGACTGAAATTGCCTAAATATCATTACCACCTCAAATGCCCCAAACTAGCCATACAATGGAGGATACCTCTGAGAAGTAGACATTCGCTAAAGGTGCTAATGCTAGCAATAAAGATACTTGCAATAAACAACATAGAATCATCAACCCAGGAATTAAACCAATAACATTAACAACAATAACAAAATAGAAATGACAAGACATCTAAACAAGACTCAAAGCCAGATTTCTGATAACCAAAGGCAAACTCAGGGGAAACAAGGGGGATCAATCTGCATCAACCACCTGCACGCCCTCAACTGGTAACAAGAGAGATAACAAAATGTGCAAGAGGCTCTGGAAAAAGTAAAATCAGAAATAAGTTCTCAGATAACAACAGAGATGGTGACCAGAATGAAAGGTGTGATTAACTACTCCACAGGAGATACAGATAAAAAATAGAGGAGTTGAGGAAAATGATGGAAGCCATGAATACTCAGCCTAGGGAAGAACTGGAAAACATGGAACACATCCAAGAAGATATCCAATAAATGACAAATTTCACTGAAAGTTTCCACTGCAGAATTTCTGCAGCAGAATAAATGAATTTGAGGACAAAATTTCACATATAAAGGACAGGATGGCAGTTGGTGAACTCAAAAAGAAAGATTTCTTTAAAAATAGCAAGAGATCAAGAGAAATCAATCCAACACCTATTAGATGATGCAAAAAAGAATAACAGAAGATTGACTTAAATCATTGAAGGAGCAGGAGATAGAACAAAAAACAAGAATAAAATTGTCACAGAAGTAAGTACACTAAACTTACCAAACAAGGAAAGGAATTTGACTAAGGACAAGTGAGGCACACAGAACACTACCTCGTCATTATCCAAAAACAAAACAAAACAAAAATAAATAAAACAAAACAAAAACCCTTACATTTAGGCAGATAATAGTTAAAACTCCAGAAATCCACCAAAAAACTTAAATATTAAAAGCACTTAGAAGAAACAAATTACATACAAAAACCAATTAGAATCAGATCAGACATCTCAACACAAACACTCAAAACAAGGAAAGCTTGAAGTAAAGTATTTTGAGCCCTACAAGAAAACAACCTCCAGCAGTTGTGGAGTGACATATCCTGCAAAACTACCTTTAAAAATTATGGGGAAATAAGATGTTTCCATGACAAAGAACATCTGAGAAACTTCATGAATGCCAAACCAGCACTCTAAACAATTCTAAACATCTTTCTAGGAAATGAAATGAGGGTGGCAACTCCATGAAGCCCAACAGAATGAAACCATCAGGCAAAGAAATTAAATGCAAGGGGGATCTATCAACAAGAAAACGATATGACAAGGATAAGGCAATGCATATCAGTCATAACTGTTGTGTCAATGGCCTCAGTTTATCAACCAAAACAAATAGACTGGAAGAATGGATTGCAAAACAATAATCAGCAATATGCTGCATATAAGAAATACACTTATTCAAAAAAAAATTCATAGACTGAAAGTCAAAAGATGGAAAGCAACACTCTACGAAACAAGAACCTGAAAAAAAGAAGGAGTGGCTATCTTATTTGCCAACAGTTGCTTTAAAACTAAGATTAAGACAGACAGTAAAGTTTAATATATCCTTGTAAAAGGAACAATCCAAGAGGAAGAGATGACAATAATAAATATATATGCACCAAATACTAATGCATGTAAATATATAAAATGTTAATGGACATAAAAAATCAAATGAGCACTAATACAACAGTAGTGGGAGACTTCAATACCCCACTGTCTCATGTCTCATACATACAGATGAAGCAGACAAACATTAAAGAATGAAATGCTACAGTTCAACCAAACTTTTGAACAAATGGACTTAATAGATTTTTGCAGTGTTCTACTCGACAAAGTCAGAATTCATATTCTTCTCAGTTCATTGGGTCATTTTCCAAACTAGCCATAAACTAGGTCATCCAACATGGTTAAGTGAATGCAAAGGAACTGAAGTTATCTTTGTATATTATCAAATCATGCTGCAACAGAAGTGAATCAATAGCAAAAGAAACCACAAGAACTTCACAAACATATGGAAATTGAAAAACACACTCCTGAACAATCAGAGGAAATTAAAGAAAAATAAGACAGTTCTACAACTACAAAGCCAATACAATATAGCAGGAATTTATATGACACAATGAAAGCAGTCTTACAAGAGAAATTCATACTAGTGAATCCTCATATTAAAAAAACAAAGCAAATTGAAATAACCTAATGCTGAACCTCAAGCTTCTAAAAAAAGAGAAACCCACAGCTTGTAGAAAGGAAGGAATTATTAGTAATGAGGGGAAAGAAAAAATTGTGATGGTTAAAAAAAAAGGGAAACAAAGCTTATGTACACAGCAGGTAGGGATTATGGAGTGGGTAGGGAAATGGGAAAAATGAGGATCAAGTCATGTCATATACTGGTACAAATTCTCAATGTTGAGTGCCATCATGTTGTGTATAAAAATTGTGCCTATTTCACACACACAAACACACACACACACACACACACACACACACACACACACACACAGCAGAAATCAGTAAAATGGAGACTAAGAGAATGATACAAAAAATTCCCAAAAAAAAGCCAGAACAATTTGTTCTGACAAACCCTTAGGTAACCTTATTTTAAAAAGTAAAGGCCCTAATCCATGCAATTAGGAATGAAAAGGATAAAATTACAATAGATCCAGTGGAAATCCAGAGAATCACCAATAGCTACTTTGAGAACCTGTATTCCAATAATATGAAAAACACAGAAATAGACATATTTCAAGGTAGATATGAATTACCAAAGTTGAGCAAAGAAGATATAAAAATTCTAAACAAGTCAATATCAATCGATGAAATTAAAAATGCAATTAAAATTTTACCAACATAGAGAAGCCCAGGTCCTAATGTCATCATTGCTTAATTCTATAAAACATTTAGAGAAGAGCTACTGTCACTATTACAAAAACTTTTCAATGATTCCTGCAAGCATGCATCACTTGGATCCAAAAGCAGAGAAAGATACAACCAAAAAAACCAGAACTATAGATCAATCTTCTGAATGAACATAGATGCAAAAATCCTCAATAAGATACTTGCAAACAGAATGCATAAGATCCTCAAGAAGATCAAACACCCTGATTAAGTAGGACTCATCCCTCAATTTGCAAACAAATGCATGTAGTACACTATATTGACAGAGCCAAGGATTAAAACATGTGATCCTCTCAATAGACGTAAAAAAAGCATTCAATAAAATACAACATTCAGGATAAAAAAAAAAAAAAAACCTGCAGAAAATTGGAATAAATGTTTTTTTCACAACCTGATAAGAGCTATATATGAAAAACCAATAGCCAAAATCACACTGAGTGGTCCAAAACTGAAATCTTTCATGCTAAAATCAGAAACAAGACAAGGATGTCCACCATTACTCCTGTTCAATATACTTTTGGAAATATTAGCCACAGTAACTAGACAAGAGTAAAAAATACAAAAAATGAAGACAGCAAATAAAGATGTTAAATTATCATTATTTTCAGATGATATGATACTCTATACAGAAGACTTCAAAGTCTCCAACAAAAATCTTCTAGACTTAATAATCAAATTCAGTAGAGGAGCTGGATACAACATTAATACTAAAAACTAATATCTCTCCTGTAAACAAAAAACAGACTCTGTTAGAGAGGAACTAGAGAAATATTTCCTTTCATGATAGCATGCAAAAGAAATAAAATACTTAGAAATCAATTTCAGAAAAGAAATAAAAGACCTCTACTTTGAAAAGTACAGCACTCTGATAAAAGAGATCAGAGGCTATTAGAAAATGAAAAGACATACCTTGTTCATTTTTAGGAAGAACCAATATAGTGAAAATGGTAATATTTCCAAAAATGGTATATAGATTCAGTATAATCATGATTGAAATACCAGTAGATTATTTTGCAGAATTAGAGAAAACAATCCAAAAATTCATTAGGAAGCAAAAGAGATCTAGAATAGCAAAAACAATTCTAGGCAACAAAGTAAAGGCAAGGAGCACTGCAATCCCCAGCATGAAATCGTACTACAAAGCTACTGTGATTAAAAAAAAAAAAAGCATTGTATTGGCAAAAAACATGCAAGAACCATTGGAACAGATTAGAAGACGCAGAAATGACTCCAGTCACTCAGCTATCGCATCTTTGACAAAGAAGCCAAACACTCTGGAGGAAAGATAGTCTCTTTAATAAATGTTCCCAGAAAAACTGACTTCCCACTGCCAATGATTAATACTACACTCATAACTCTCACTATGCCCTAATCAAAATAAATGAAAGATCTAAATTAGAACACTAGGTCTCCTATAAGATAGGGTTAGTGTCTTGAAGACAGGAACACAGGAAAAGACTATGAAAAGGCCTCTGTCACACGAGAACTAGCACAAAGAAGCAATGAGGGATTCTGCACAGCAAAAGAAACTAACAGAGACTAAAGAGACAAGCCACACTGTGGGAAAAAATCTGCAGCTGTTCTTCAGACAAAAGTCTATTATCTCGAATATATAAAGAACTCAAAAAATCCAGACCCCTCAAATTTAAAAACTCAATCCAAAAATTGTCATCTGAAATGAACAGACATTTCTCAAAGAAGTACACATAGCAAATAAACATATAGAAAAATAGTGAACATCACTGATGGTTCAAGAGACATAAATGAAAACAATGTTGAGATTCCACCTCACTCCAGAAAGAATGGTTTTTACCAAGAAATCAACCAATAACAAATGCGAATGGGGCTATGAAGAAAAGGAACCCTTCTCCACCATTGGTGGGAGAGAAGACTAGTGCAATTACTTTGCAAACCAGATGGAAGATTCCTCAAAAATTGTGATTAGAAATCCCATTTGACCCAGCTATTCCACTGCTGGTTATCTATTCAAAAGAACTAAATACATCATACCACTGAGATATATGCATATCCATGTGCATAGTGGCACAACTCGCAATAGCTAAATGTTGGAAACAGCTCAAATGTCCATCAACTGGAGACTGGATAAAATGTGGTTATTTTTATAAAATGGAGTGCTACTCAGCCACAAAGAATGATAAGCTATAGACATTTATAGTTAAATGGATGCATACTGAGGCCTCATTTTTTTTTTTTTTTTTTGAGACAGGATCTCGCTTTGTAATTCAGGTTGTCCTTGAGCTCAGTCTCAAACTCACAGTAATCCTCCTGCTTCTGCCTGCAGAAATTACAGGCCTGAGCAACTACACACAGCACTGTGGTATGTGGTTCTGACTACTGGTAGACATGAGTCTCCACGCCCAGCATTGTTGTATGTGGTTACCAGCGATTTAAACCTGGGCCCTTGCGCTGACGGCTGGCGCCGGAACCACTGAGTTAAATCCCTAGTGAGGTGTTACTCTTATGTGAAATAAATAGTACACATAAATTTCACTAGTGTGAGAAACTGAAAGTGCAAATTGAGGGAAAAAATGGGTACAGGTAATGTGGAATAGAAAGTAAAGTTCAAAGGGAAAGGAGAGTTAGGGAGGGAGCCAGGGAAAGGAAAGATATGAAAGAAAAAATATGAGGAAAGACATGAAAGCAAATATATAGGAAAAGAAGGAAAAACTGGAAATAAAGCTTTATAAGGAGGGAGTGGTGGAGGGGTAGAGAAGAGAAAAGGGGTATGGAAAAAACAAGAATCAAGATATAACATGTGCAGATACAAACTGTCAATGATTAATGTGATCATGATGTACATCTAAAACGTATCATAAACTTAAAGAAAAAAAGATTTTAGTGCTGTCTATATGAATGTGTACTGTAGGACCTATAGTATATTAATGCCTTTAAGATTTTGTTAATTGGTTTTACTTGAAACTTTTATTCCTTATTAAAAGGGATTATATTACAGTGCTTATGTATAGTGGTCAGAATATGAAAAAGACAAATAGTAAGTGAGTAATCAGTAGAAACAGTACAATAAATTAGAAATCCTCTGATACAGTTCTGTATTTAGCTGTCATTGATAGTCCTCAGCAGTGACCAAATAGAACAAAATTTAGGAGACAGAGGCTGCAGTCTTATCAAGTTAGTGCTGCTGGCCTCCTTTGTACATTTCAAATTTGACCTAAGGTCCTGCCTGCCATAAGGTATTAATGTACCTCAGAGGAAGAAGAAGCAAGCTAGTGTCTTGGGGTATACTCAGTCTTACAGAATAAGTGACCTGTCTTTCTGTTAGCAAGAAGAAGAAGGAACAGGACTGAGTCATATGATTGCTCATTCAGCGACAGAACAAATGTGCCTGTCCCTGCACAGTTTTAGCAAATGTAATTAGGATTTCATTTCCACAGGAAGTCTTCTTTGCCTGACTCAGAGGGTTTTGTGATTATTAGCCAGCTGAAACAATTCTTGAAGAAGACTTCAAATCCTACCACCTGGGAAGAATTACTGAATACCTACGTTTATATTTTGGTAGTGGCACACCTGGCTGCTTTTACTCTTTATTTCAGTGAATGAAAGAGATTAAATACAAATTGACTTATATATAACTGGTTACATTCAACAAAACTAATAATTTACTTTTTGAAAGAATTCAGAATTCCAACTTGCTGACTTTTCATTTTCTAAGGATTCCTTTTCTGATTTGCTGTTTCACATACAAACAATTCATATATCTTTTACTTGAATATAAATGAAGCTTCTGATTACTGTGAAATAAATGAGAGAATGCGGTATTTAAGTGATCACAAAGTAAACAACCTTGTTAACCATTTCAGGAAAAATAATGAGAACATAAAAAGAAACGTAAAAATTACAAGAAAAATTTTAAAGTATATTTTCTTTTTCTTTTTTTTTTGAGACAAGATCTTGCTTTGTAGTTCAGGCTGGCTCTGAGCTCAGCTTCAAACTCACATCACAGCAATCCTCCTGCCTCTGCCTCCCAAGTGCTGGGATTATAGGCATGAGCCCCCACTCCCGGCACTGGGCACTATGGTATGTGGTACTGATTGCTGCTTGGTGTGAGTCTCCACGCCCAGTATTGTATGTAGTTACCGGGGATTGAACCCAGGTCCCTGCACTTGCAAGACAGAGGCCAGAACCACTGAGCTAAATCCCTGGCCCTAACATATATTTTCTAATATGCAGTTAAACACATTGAAAGCTATGATGTTTCATAGCTCTCCTTGCCCAGTGGGTTGGAGAATTGGGTATATGTAGAAAATAAGGAACTTACCTAGGCTAGAATTGCCTTTTGCTATTGTAATAGTCCTCTCAAAAGATCCTCTGGACATATTTTCTAGCATGACACACTCGTCACTAGACTCCAGAGAGCCCTGTTCAATTAAGTACTCAGAGCCCTGAGAAAAAGAGAAAACATGTTACACAGAAAGGAAAACTAGACTTTGGAGTGTGTTTCAACATCACACCCGAGCTCTACCTAGTTCTGCTTTATTCAGCAAGGGCCCTAGAACCACACAGGTCCGGAAGTTGTCTCAGTGTCTCAACGTCAGGCAAACACCCATTCTAAAGAGATTAGCCAGGACACTGTCATTCTTCACTGTCTCATCATACACAAACCATGTCTTCATAAGATTACCTTTCCAGCTGCATCAGGTACCACAGGAGAAGTAAGTTCTGCATTTGATATAACTTCACTTGGTAACTGAGACTCAGTCCAGGCTATTGTGTTTTCATGTCCATATTGTTCAATAGCATGTGTAGGTGTATAATCGTTTATGGCAAAGCCAGAAGCAGATCCCAAGCTTAAGTCCACTGAAGGTGGGTTCTCATCCTGCCTCTGCAGGAGACTTTGGGCATACAGTTCTTCCAAGGACATATGCAAATCATGTACTGGATTAGAATTTTCCTCAGCATCCTGATAATTAAGAAAAAAAAGTTGCAGGCTTATATCCATAAATGGACTTATATCCATTTATTTTCTAACTACTTAGAGAGCAACTATTGTGTGAAAAATAAAACACATTTATTGTAAAGGCATAATATAAATTGACTCGAGATTTTCTGCATATTTTCATAAATAACTTTTAATACATTTCCCTGCAAGTCACACATCCCACATTCTACTGGCTTATAAGTGTACAACGTACCATACATAAAGACCATGCAGATCCATTGTGAGGTATGGCCAAACTATGGCATATGTTTAAAAAATAATTTTTAAAAATGTATCAGTTAACAACAGTACCATTACTTTTCCCTCAACATACTACTGTAACCTCCACCAATCTTGCTATATTCTCATTATTGCTTCATTCTGAAGCATTTCCAAAAAATCCTTTTTTGCAAATGCCTCCATACTCCAAACTGATTCAAGATCTATACAGCAATTTCTGTTAAATAAAAGCATTATGATGTGTCTTCAACTGCACCTGCATGGTATGATGTGAAATCTTCTCTCATAGCTCTTACTGCCACTCCTTCTAGGAGCAGAAGAGGATGGCATCAGGTATTTATCCCTAATAGCTTGTACGTGTGCATATGTGCACACACAAGTACACATAAACTCACACAGTCATGCTGAAATATAACCTAAACAGAACCACCACTATATGGTCCATTTTACGTGTTCTTTTTTCCTCAGTATTTTCACACCCAATATGAGAAATTTCCAGCTAAGTTTTTTTAAAAACCCTAATATTTTTACAGCTAAAATTGTTCTTATGGGGAAGCCGCTGAAGTACAGAGTCTAGTTCATAGCTCTTAACTGTTTGACCTTTCCCAAGTTACTTAAACACCCTTGGTTTTCTTACCAATTAATATGAGAAAAAAACAGGACCTACTATAAAACTATGTGGAAGACAGAGCTAATATTCATAAAATACTAAAAAAATCCCTCAGTAAAGATATTGCTATGTATTTGTATTTACTATGTATATGTATTTATTATGACTGATAGGATTGGAATGGGAGGCCCAATGATATTCACACTTAAAATATTGGTATACATGGCTAATACTTTCCAATTTTCTCTTATAAAAAGGGAATATGGAAATACCTATTAAATAATCTCAATACCTACAGATCAGTTTGGTGAATCAGTCAATGAAAAATACCTAGCAGCATTTCTCTACAATGTTCCTGAGCATTATTAACCAGGGCCTGCTACCTGTGGATCTTTCATGAACACTCTCTGCATCTACTTTATCCTACTTTTTTAAATTTTATGTGAATATAAAACAAAATTTCTTCAAAAATTAGAGAATAAGGATAGTTATTATATTATGATCATTACCTTTAATGTAGTTATTCATAGTACAAGACATAGTCAAAGATTCTCTCTCAAAAAAAAAGGTAATAGCACAAAACTTTTCCATGAACTCAGAGACACTAGTAAATAGTATAAATGAAATGAATTATCACATATATTGAAACACTTTTAAGGGCTGGGGATTTAGCTCAGTGGTCCTGGCATCTGCCTGGCAAGTACAAGGTCTCAAGTTTGATCCCTGGTTCCACATAACCACAATGCCAAGCATGGTCACTCACGCCTGTAATCCCAGCACTCAGGAGGCAGAGGCAGGAGGATTGCTTTGAGTTTGAGGCTGTCCTGGGCTACATAGTGAATTCAGGGCCAGCCTGAACTACAAAGTGAGATCCTACTTCAAAAAAAAAAAATATTTTAAAACAATTTTTATCAAGAGATTGGTACTTGTTCTAGTCTGAGTATGTTTTTTTTTTTAAATTCATTACCAATAATTTCCCTGTCAGTTAATTTGTCTTTTAAGTTTATAGTCATAATATTTCGGTTATATAGAAGTTAAACTTTTTATAAGCATATGTATATATTTTTTTCTTTTACTGTTTTTTTTTCTTGGTTATATGTATTGATTTTCCTAAACTGTTCCTCTACACAAAGTAAATGAAGTGCTTTCTAGAATTTTTGATAAATTTTATATATAACAGTTTTTCAGATTTAAATAATCTACAATTTACTTCAGATGTAGTATGGGATATGGGTCTTTATTTTTTATAAATGAAGAATTTAACTTCTGCAACAGAATTTGTTAAATTTCTCTTCTTGAACCTAAATTATCATCTCTGAAATTATCACATATTCCTGGAACAAAGAATGGATATGGTTGGTCTATTGTTTAAGCAATTAATATCTTTAGACTCTTCAGGAACAAATGATAGCAAGGTAATATGTTCTACATTCTCAGAGACTAAATAATTTGCTGTCTCATTCACCTGTCTCTGATAATTTTATTCTTAAGAAAAATAACAATGTACTTACTAAAGAATTGGTTAGCTTCAGTGTTACTAAATTAATTATAATAATTAGCCATAAATCATCTCACCCATGCTTCAAATGAAGATAATGAGCAAAAATGCTTTACAAAGAAAAAGAGATCAAGCCAGCTTTGTTAGCTAGGGTTTGCGGAACAGGGTATAAGAGAAATTTCCATGTGTTATTCATGAAGGAGCTAACACATATTCACAGAAAAGAAATAGCTAATCGACACAGCAGACAATATACTCCCACTACAGAAAGAATTTTGGTTGCTGAACAACTGAGTTATATTTTTAAGTCTTATAATCTAAAAGAAAAATAGTTCCTCCACATAAAATACAAAATAGTAACTTAAATTTTCTACTGCATCTTCATGTCTACATTGAAGGCTTTAAAAGTCCATATTAAAATTTGCTTCCACCTGATACACAAGAGGTGACAGAAAAATACAGCTGATATTTAAAAATTTTAAGTTATTAAAATAAAAGATAAGTTGCCATTAATCTCTTTCAGAATGCTCTCACTTTAAACACACTTATCCCATCTGTCCAGGTACTTTCTAGAGCATCCGTAGAGGGTCTTTTGTATGTGTCTTTAGTTGTGCTGTCGTGGCTGCCTTGTTCCGAAGTTGCATGGAGCAAGCGCCAGCGGACTTGGTGAACGAGGACACAGCCGCATGCTTTCATCAGTCTGCCTTTTCAGTAGATGGCACTCAGCAGCAACATGCACCACGCTTTTTATCACACCTCCTAAAGCTACTCACAAAAGAGAACTTCTAGACTTATTCAGATTGCAAGAACAATGAGATAAGTGCTTGAAGTAAGTGGAAGTCTTCTTAGGGGTTAATCGCAATGCGCTCCTACTGTAGTCATTTTTAAAATTTAAGCATTCATCATGCTGTAAATTTTAATTGAACCTTATATTTTTATTCTCAAGGATATATGAGGCAGAGATTAGATAAGACATCAAATGTACTTAGAAGCTGTATTTTTAAGTGAAATGCTTTATGTTATACTTGGACACTTTATTCATCAAGATAATAAAGTTACAGAGAACAGCTAAATTTTACAACCTAGGTTTTTCCAATAAGCAATAGATGAAAATACTTTCATGACATTTAAGGAAAAAAAAAAAAGACTACATTTACTACGACTGCAGCTTACTGTGATCTCCACTCACACTGAGAGAGTGAACTTCCTTTACTGATTATGCACTGACACTAAGGTGACAGCCTCCCATTCTGTCAGTAAAGCATTAATAGTCACTTCTCATTTTCATCAGAACAATTTAGTTTTTAGATGCTAACTTCTCTAAAACAACTAAAAAATCATCAATATTCTAAATGTGGATGCAAAGGCAGTAATATTTTACATTAGAAATTAACACTAAGTGGAAATGTGTGGGAATATATAGGAAATGTGGACAAATAGAATCCATTAACTCTGTCTGGTATATGAGGTACAAAAAAAGAAAAGTATCTAGCTTGACAAACAGGAACCTCAACCTCCAATATGGTTGACAGAATCTTCTGGTAGGACCAATATTCAAGAATGAAGAGCGTGTAACACTTTGGCAGCATCTTCACTCCTGGCTAGCCTCTGGAGACAGCTATTCCATCTACTGGTTATATCTTCATGTCAAATAGAAAAGTGACAAGCACCTTCTCAGAAAGCATGCTGAGTTTTAAACAAAAAACTACAAACAGTCAATTTTGGAAAAAAAATTTTTTTTCTACATTTTGTAACATCTTTGGCGGTAACAGGAAAAAGTAAAAGTATTTAATAAAGAATTAAAGCACAGAACAATGAGAGAAGAAAAACCCACTGGCAACAGCCTTGTGACTTTAAAATACACATTTCAGTGACCTGCCTTTGATTAATTCAAATGACATGGAAGTGAATATATATAAAACATAAAATGATACCAAATTAAATTAAGCAAATGCACATTTCTTTAAAAAAACACAACTCTTGGGGTTGGGGATTTAGCTCAGTGGTTCCAACGCCTGTCTTGCAAGCGCAAGGACATGGGTTTGATCCCCGGTAACCACATACCATACTGGGCGTGGAGAGTCACCCCAGCAGCAACCAGTACCACATACCACAGTGCCGGGCGTGGTGGCTCACGCCTGTCATCCCAGCATTCGGGAGGCAGAGGCAGGAGGATTGCTGTGATGTGAGTTGGAGGCTGAGCTCAGGGCCAGCCTGAACCACAAAGTGAGACTCTGTCTCAAAAAGAAACCAAATAAATAAATAAATAAACACAACTCTTTCTCAGATAGGAAATGAATCAAGAGATAGTGGAAGGAGGGGAAGGAACAAGAAATAAAGAAATTATGTGTTTTGTATCATACCAACTCCACACAAGGAATGCAAATGTTATTTAGTGTAAACATGTACTAATAAAATATGTATATATTTTTTTAAAAGAAGCAGATGGGCCCCAAATGGGAGATTTGTGTGAACAGGGGCAATAATGAACACCTGTTACTTCTGTTGTTTAAACTCCTGCTCAGTCCTAAATTCTGAATTGAAGAATGAGGCTGGACATGGAGGCTAAAGCTGAAGCAAGAGGATCACAAATCCAAGCCCATTCTTGGCAATATAGCAAGACTTTGTCTCAAAATAAAATATGAATAACTAAGGAACAAACATACCAGACAATAAGGACTGGGATGTAGCTTAGAGCAGTGCAGCGCAAAGGTGCAGGGTTCGATCCCCAGTATCACAGTCAATCAATCAATCACCAATAATCCACCCAATTCAAAGGCTTCCTTCCAAGTAAGTGCTCCCAAACTAACTCATGCAACTTCCATCCTACCTGGCCAAGGCCAAAAGACCTCTTAACAAAAAGGAGAGACAGGTAAGTTATGTATCCATTCAAGGTCACATGATTATATTTAACAAAGTCAAAATTCTAAGGGATCACTGGAGGTCCTCAGATCTTTTATTCTCTTAAATAAGCATGGAGATATCTTTGTTCTTCTCAAATATCCACATATACCATATATTTAAATCAATACATATACTATATAGTTTTGTTTTATTAATTTAAAAGTCTGAATGTGAACTCATTTTTCAAGAAAAACAGTCAATTCTAAATTCCATAATGAATTACCACTCTGTCTTAAGGTACATTTAGTGTAAAGAAACAGGAAAAGTATATGGCATAATTTTTTATTGGGACAAATTTTTGTAGCAAATACATAAGTACTTAAAAAAGTGCCGTCAAAACACGAACCAAATGCTAGATTTACAGAGATGCATCATGATGCAGGAACTTTCTAAGGAACTGAAAGCACACAGGAGTTTTAGAATGCGCTCACTAATGCTTTGTTGCTTTGTAGTTTAAATATTTCAGTTGTTAGACTAGCTTGCCAAATTTGCTTCAACAGAAGAGTAAACTGCTTAGGGGGAAAAAACAAGAAAGAGGCAAGTACAGTTCAATAAGCCAGTGTGTTGTACCGCATACAGCCAGCATTTGCCCTGTAAAATATATGCTTCTCAGTATGCAGACTGTGTAACCCCTTTAAGTAACAATTACCAAGTTAAACAATGCAATCTGTCCCACTGGCAGGAAGAAGTATGCTATGCGGTGGACTAAGAGATTCCACTAGGAGATGAACTCAGCTTCCAGCCCTGAGGCCAGTCAAGGGCTGAACATATTCCAGACAGGACACTGCCAGATAGGAGTCTCAGGTGTGCTAGGAGAGGAGCAGCTGTTCCGCTCCAGATTACACCTTGCAAACCAGCTCCAGGAGATGGCCCAGCATCGTTTGTAAGGGTAACAGGTGCACCATGAACATAAAAACAAAAAGCTCTGAAAATTTTCAGGCCCCAAAATTACTTGTAATTCAAGAAAGGAAGAAAATAGTGTTAGATTTATGAAAACAGAACTTGCTAATATTTTCATAAATGAGACTCCTCATACATTCAATCTATGCAAAAAAATTACTGGATAGTCATAAAAAAGTTTATCTAATCATTTTATCTAACATAGAAAAATAAATATATCCACATATGAACACTAGACCTAGATTTAACAACATACAAACTTTCCCACAGTTTCATAAATCATATTGTTTTCTTAAAATAGTATAGGATAGTACAGCTAAGTTCCCATGTTTTGTTTTTTTCAACAAGAATAATTTCTTCGTGAAGCTGAGAAATACCATGCCTATACATTTTTAAATTTTCACCAAACACACATATACACATTTGTAGAAATACGTGTCACATTCCTTTATACATTATCAGATATATAAACTACTGAAGTCATCAGTAAGATAAATAGCTGATATAAAAATGGTCAAAATATATAAAAGACTTGGTGAAATGTGAAAAACATATGATCAAGATGTGGATAAGTGTTAAATCTCTCTAGTAATCAGTAAATACACATTAAAGTATGAAATAACATAAATTTTGCACTTTCATGACTGGATAGATTTAATTTAAAATTACTAAACATTACAGAGTATGTCACCAAGAAAACTGAAAACATTGGAGCATTTATGCCAATACTTTATTTCTAAAATATAGGTATGTCAAATGATAAGCTCTTCATTAACATCCCTTGGTATAAACATACTTTATTTTGTACTTTTACATAAATTATTCTTTGGCCTCATTTTATATAAAAATATAGCATTATTTACCTTAGCTAATAAATTTTAAATTAATCCAGGAAACATTTTACTAACTATGATAAATGTTAGTTTTAAAAGCATTAAGAAAATAATGTTATTCTTGAAAATTTTCCAAAATAAATAATCTTAAAACCCACAACTTGGAAAATACATTTCATTTTTGTATCTGACATGAAAATTATAATCAAAACTTCGAACCTTTGTATCTTTCAATTCTGCCTGACAGACATGAAAATTAAAGAGTCCCTACTGATCTGATAGCCTATCAACACCAGCTAAATGAAATTTTACTTTAATCTGACAGTGAATCATGGCTGGAGAAATACAGTGAATTTAATATGCGACTCCTACAACTTGACCTTACACAATAATCTCTGGAAAATTGCATATGAGATTTCCACGAAAGTTTAGTGGCCTTTTTCTTCATACCTGGGGAGGAGATGATGGAAGAGAGGGCTCATAGCTTAGTCCTTCACTGCAAGCACTGCACTTGTCTTGAAAAGATAAGACAGACGCTTGGGTAGAGTAGACACTGTCGTTATCAGGAGAGTACTGGGACTCAAAGGTGGACTCATCTACTATATCAGCATCCTGGGTATCCACCTAGGAACAGAACAATGTCAACTGGAAATTCTGTCTTATTACAGACATCACAGTCTCCCTTGCTGAGACAAAAGGCATACAGTGAAGATGCTCTTGTCTCTCTTACTTGCTATGTGCCCTTTCCACCCTCTTGGGCTCTGAGAGGCTATGCAGAAGCACAAGGACAAACTGCCCACCTCCCTAACAGAGTGCTGGCACTGAAGATATTTTATTCTATCAGTAAATGAGTTAAAGAAATAACAACAAAAAAGCCTGGATCAATAAGAATTTTTAAAATTTGAAGAAAATATTTAATTTTACCAAGTTCATGTGACCAACTCTTACTCCTTAGTAAAATTAACAAGGTTCTCTCTTCTTCTAGAATAAACTTCTTCAAAAACACAGTGAAACAATTACAGTTTGAAATCTCACTGTGTTTTATCTCACTCACCTTTAACTAGAGTTTAAAACCATTTGAAGCTGTAGAAACGAAAGGAAAGAATCTGACTTCATGCTAAAATTAGTCTAATAAGATGCCTAATATCATCTGGTCATGATGAACCTTTATGCTATAAACTTCTATTAATTAACTGATATAAAATGAGACAGGGAATCTCACAATATGTTTTCTAAAAAATCCTATTACTATCTTCCATGGTCGACCCAAGGAAAAAAGTCACAGTCAGTTTGATCCTTGCAATTTACTCAGCTCCCAGTTTCTGATATATCAGCATTTTCTGGTTATCTTGGTGATGAATTCCATATTTCTATTTCTTTATTTCAATTTTTCTTAATTGTTTAGAATGTTACAGCAGGGGGCAGTGAAAAGCTATTGAAAGTATAGATGGGCTACTTCAAGGGACTTTCCCTTGAAATGCATTGTATTGGAATGATAACAGCATTATGTGGCTGGTTAGGGAGAAGATCCAGGGTGCCTACTATTACTATAAAACTCTAAGCACCCATAAAGTGGGACTCATCTTTCTGACACTCACTTAAAGAGGTTCAGAGAAGCCACATAAGCTGTACAGAGAATATTGTTTCTTGGGATATTTTAAAGGTAGTGATATAACTGTCCTGTCACATCCCAAGAATCCTCTGTTATTTGTGGATGCATCTAAAGTAATAATATCCTGCACAGCTCAGAGCATGCTAAATAATGACGAGCACTGAGAACAGGGCCAGAATCACTTCGGATGTCAAGTGTTACCATGTGACACAATATGCAATCTATTTCTATTTTGGCTTCCCAAAGAGCTACTTCAAGGGCTTGTAATTTAACGACTAACAAAGAGAATTAACTCCTTCAAAATCTGAGGTACCAAAATACATACAGTATAAGAAATAGGTCACAATCTGGTTGAAAGCAAGACGTATACAATGAATTTCTAAAACATACTGAGCAAAGAATGCAGTCAGTTTCCTTTAAAATATTTGGAAAGAAAGCTGGATAACTTGTGGCCACTCACCAGAGCCACGTCAGCTCTGCGAAGGGCCCTGGCAGGCAGACTTTGCTCCCTGCAGGAGAGTGGTGAGGAGAGGAAGGAATCCTCCTTGGCAGAGACGTAGCCTTCTTCTGGCGACAGCTGCAGAAGTGACGTGTGGGTGCAGGTTCCCAGGAAGGAGTGGGCAGCAGGCAAGTATACAAAGGAGGGAGAAGACAAGAGGGGGAGAGTGACAGGAGGGAAGTAAACAATGGGAAGGTTTTCAAATGGTAACAAATGACTTTAACATAAAATACTATAAATTTGACAAATACTCAAATTAAACTCCTTATTTGAAAAGACTCAAAGAGGGTATTTACTCTATTATAAACATCATGTATTGGATGACAATCTTTCTACTATTTTTTCATTCTTTTTATAAAAGATTATCAAAACCAACAACTTATTTTATAATAATCTTGTCTTTTTATCTGTCAAATATTCTAGCAAAATAATGACAGACAAAGTTTAGTTATTAAGACTTAAAACAGGTGCCGAGGAATAAAACACTGAAAAGAAGAATCATCTTCTCTCTGTCACCTCTTTTTAGGAAATTAAAGAATACAATTTGTTTAAAAAGGAATGTTCCAGAACAGCAAATCCAAATAATTTAGTATGAACACAATAGTGCAAGAACACTGTCTGCTTAACTTGTAGTCCCAAGCTACTATTCCATAGTCCTGAGCACAAATGACTGAAAAAGTCTAACATCTGTTCCAGTGCCCAGTAAAACGGGTTAAATATTTAGATATCCACTCTGTACCAGCAATAGATATATAAACGTACAAGTATTATAGGAAAATCTGGTTTTCTTCTTTTCCCAAAAATACAAATTTAGTATTTATTAAGCATCACTTGAAATACTAAACATATTTATCCCATGTTATAATGCACACTGAATTGCAAATACCAATCTTGTTACTGTAAGAAATTTCTTTTGAAATTAGGAAGGAAAAGAAGACTGCTTCAAAACAAGTGGTACAATTTTTCCTAAGGAAAGTAAAAAATACATGTTGATCATGTTTGCCATTTATTTTTGTCTAACAAAGACCAGAACCAAATTTATGATCAAACCTCAATATATTTATAAAATCTTGTAATGGCCTATCTTCATTATTATATTACCCTTTATATGGATTTCTTCTCAGGATTTCTATAATCTTGGTTTAACTTTAGATTTTAGATTACTTTCATTCTGCCCTCCTTTACTCTTTCATAAGTACATTTTTATTGGTTACTGAAATTCTTCATGTACTAAAACTGGTATATGGAATATTTAAATTACATTAGCAAAGCTTATTGCTTAAATTCTCTCACAAAAATTAATAAATACTTATTGCTATTTTTGCAAATATATCTATGTACGTGTATTTTCTTAAGAAAAAATATATTTTTCCCTTTCATTTAAAACTAAATTTATATACTGGGGAAAAAAAAGCCAATAAATTGACAATGTCTCTAATATGTAACTGCATTACTGCAGCCTTGTGGTAAGTACCTTGTCACAGTGTACCTCACAAAAGACACTGTTTTATGTCGCATAAATTCCTCTGCTATTTCCAGTATTATATACCATGGGAACCACTCCCTTCCTTGAGGTAGGCCACAAACTCACGAACTCATTTTGCCATCTTCAATTTCCTGCTCTAAACAATAAATGTGTTGAGATAAAAATAATTCAGGAACTCAGGCCACTCTACTGGAGATTCCACTTTGCTCCAGGATGCTTAGAGTCTATTAGTTGTAAATGGGATTGACTTTAATATTGGAATTCATAATTCTTTGAAACATCTGATTTTGCCTTCATCATGACTTTATTACTGAATTTAACCAAGCTTCAAAAAAGAACCACAAAACAATGTTACAAATTTATCTGTGAATATCCTGACTGTTTCCTTTATCCTCTTAAAAATCTTACTCCAAATTAAATCTGTATACTTATGTAGCTAATACTTGGGTTGATGAAAAAAATACCTAAAGTGATGAGTTAATTACACGAAGCAAAATAAGAAAAAGCCCATGAGTCATTTTTCATACAGACATAAAAGGAAACTGCTGACACTCAAGTCTTACTGGTAAGGGTTTGGCCACTCCGATCCTCACAGCCCCTGGGGAGGCCCCCTTCAGGGCCTCCACTGCCTCCTCGAGACTGCTGTGCTCCAGGTTAGTGTCATTGACAAACATGAGGCGGTCGCCGGGGAGAAGTCGTCCATCCTTTTCCGCAATGCCACCAGGCACCAAGGAACGAATTACAATCACAGTGCTTGCTGGGTCCACTGGATCCTAACAGAATGTAACAGCGATGAAATCTCATTTCATTTTTACACTGAAAAAAGTTTTCTGGGTTTTTCCTTCTGAACTTTATTGAATGAGGAGCTGCATTAAGACACTTAAAACTTTCATGCCAAAAATTATATAAAATATCTAATGAATTATTTCAGCAACAGTTATTTCTATATCATATTACATGGTTGATGGAGAGTTTGCCAGAAACAATGGCACTCTTATTTGCTACTGTTTCTGAGCAGACCTCTTAAATTGTACACACAATTTTAGAATTATAATTTTGAGCTGTCAAATTTTATAGCACATTTGAGGCTAAATGTCGGATGCATTACTATTAAAACAGCATGTGTTAATAGGTGTTACAAGATGTGAGTGCATGAAAATAGCACCCCTTTTTTGAAATGAAGAAGTATGGAAAAATAGGCCATGGGGTGTTTGATGATGCGGTGTTTTCACTGACAAGGCAACCTCAGTGTTAGAACGGCAGCAGAATCAAGGCGTGTGCACAGAACCAGCTGGAGTGAACTGAGCGCGCCTTCTGTCCTGGGCGAGCATGGGACCCAGGCTGTGCTCTCCAGACAGCAGGCACCTCCTCGTCCACTCGAATCACGGCAGTGCAGATAAGGGCACAAGCTACAATGGACCATTTTAAAATATTCATAAATTTGGTGAAAGAGCTGGAATACCAGCACTTACAATACATCCTATTATAAGCTTATCATTTATCTAAGGCAAAAATGCAGACTTACGTTTTGTGAATTATAATTAAATAAGATTCATCAAGAGCTCAGAAACAAAATAGACTTTTCAAATGACAAAAACACTATACTTAAGCGATAGTCCTAAAATGTATTCTATGTTCATCAGATTTCTGAGTTTAAATATAAAATGGCCTAATGAATACAATGCTTAAAAAATCCTTTTGATGTTTGATGAATCATAAATTACTATTTTTATTTGTTATCTTTTTAAAAAAATTTTTGAGACAGGGTCTCTATTTGTATTTCATGCTGGCTCTGAGATCATGTAGCCCAAGTGAGCCTCAAATTCATAGCAGTCTTTCGGTTTCTGCTTCCCGAGGGCTGGGATTACAGATGCGAATCACCATTCCTGGCTTTTCTCTTTTTAGAGACTGGGTCTCATGACGTAGTTCAGTGATACTGAACACAATATGTGGCTCTGGCTGGCCTCGAACTCACAGCAATCCTCCTGCCTTTGCCTCCAAAGTGCTGGGATGCACAACCACAGCTGGTTAAATTACTGTTTTGAAAGGCTCAATAAAAACAAGAAAATGCTTTTAATCACTCTAAATATTTCTTTTTCTCTACTATCAACATTAGATATTTTAGAATATGGCAACTTTATTAAAAAATTTGTTAAAAGTAAAATGTTTACCTGATAATCTAAAATGCTAAAACCAAGGCCTCTGCTCCCTTTCTCCAGCTCTATGTGCTGAATGCCAGCCTCCCACATGGCCAAAGGTCCTGGAACCTCCTCTGTGTTCTGACCCATGCCAGCCACCGTCAGCAGTGTATCTTCTGTCTCCGAGGACCCGATGAGCTCACCTAGGTCAATGTGAGGCTAGAAAACAGATCAGACATTACTTATTTGAGAGGCACCAGAGTAGCAGACACAGATAGCAACATAGCCAGGAAAAGGAGGATTCCCAGCATCTGTCTGGCATGAAGCACTCATAAGAAGCAACAGCTTAACATAAAACTTTTAAGAATTAAGGTATAACTTTTTAAAGAAGAAAAATACTGAATTGTAATCTGTATTACAAGTGGAATAGTTGAAGATTCCCTATAAAATTATACAGCGGGTTATACCACGCAGCATGAGCATGGGTGGTTTTCACCTTTTAGAAAAAAAAAAAAAACTTTTTTCATCACCTTATAGGAAAAAAAAAGTAAAACTACTTTGTTTTTAATTCAGATTTTTACAGTATATAATAACTCAAGAGAAAATATATGTATGAAAGTTTTGTACTTAATGCAAACAAGGGTTCCAAAGTACTGTTACTTGGGTAAAAGATACCTTTATTAATAAACAGCTCCAAACCTTTAGATGTGAAATCAGATTTACTTGGGCTCAAAACTTGACTACATGATTTCTTATCCATATTACCTTGAACGATATTTTTTTTTTTTTTTTTTTTTTTTTTAGGTTTTTTGAGACAGGGTCTCGCTTTGTGGTTCAGGCTGGCCCTGAGCTCAGCCTCCAACTCACATCACAATCCTCCTGCCTCTGCCTCCCGAGTGCTGGGATTACAGGCATGAGCCACCACGCCCGGCACTGTGGTATGTGGTACTGGTTGCTGCTGGGTGTGGGTCTCCA